>JAKCPI010030775.1:0-28153 GCA_023213315.1 Euborellia annulipes
ATTTAATCTTTTTCTTATTATTTGATTTCATGTTCGATTTGAAATCTTCGGTAAAATATTAGAACAATAGCCGCCACTATTAATATTAATATTAATGTAGGGGATGAATGAATTCCTAATGAAAAAATAAATTATTTTCAATAGATTGCTCCAACGCTGGAAGATCCTCAAAAAATAAATAATTAAAAATCTTTTCATTACATTTTTCTCTCTGAAGGTGTCCTATTCTAAATTTTAATTAGATTATAAAAAAAATTATAAATATTTTTTTCCTCTCTGAATTACTTTTATATTCGGATTTTAAACTTTTTTTTTAACATCACTTCCATAAGCGAGACGTTAAAGTTTTTTAAGCTAAAACATAGTTTCTCAACCTTATCTTGCTCACCACCCCCTTTGAGAATGTTTTTTTTTTTTTTTTTCTAGAGCCCCTCCCCCCCCCCATCTTAATTTTACTTATAACCTCTCGCGAATTTAAAACAGCTATTGTCACGATTATATATAAACGTGTAATATTATATTATATTCGTAAGATAGGATATGACCCCTATCCTATTTCTAAGTTTAAAATGAAGAATGAAAGAAGAAAGTTTCAAAGGGAGCAATTAAAACGCATACTTACAATTGTTAGTTATATTGAGGAATATTTTTATTAACATTCACAAGACAATTTATGACATAACTAATGAGAAGGCTGAATTTTATGAGTTTTAAGGAGTTTGTTAATATCAGGCACGATTTTACTTTAAAAATCCCGGCGTTCAGTAACATGAGGCCGATTTCTCTTTTTAATTACCAACATTGCTACAGTGATAAATCCACGTGACAAAAATGAATAGAATACCCTACAATAACAAAAATTAAACGATATTAATTATTATTGTTTGCTTTAGTACGTGATTAGCTTGTATTTTTTTTTTTTTTTTTTTGCCTTTTTTAGATTATATTTTTTAATCTGTCCCACGCCCCTTCTGCGCCTTCTCATGCCCCCTATTATTTTCTGGGTCTTCTACTGTCCCCCCCCCCCTCCCCCCCCCCCGAAAGTCTCAAAAGCTCACAAGGAGGCCTTATCGCCCACGTTGAAAACCTATGAGCTAAAGGTTCGAATCTTATTATAAATGACTCCGATGCGTAATATCAATGACTGTTCATATCGCGCAGTCTTGAGGACTTTGCCTTGAAATTTGCATTTTCTTTTAATTACATAATTAAATAATCTGTTTTATATTTAATTTAATCTGGCTATATCATTGCACTTTTTTAAAGTTTGGCCTTGCAGTAAAGTGTAGGGCTTTTAAAGCCACAATTTTAAAATATTTGACCAATGATTGCTAATTGTATACGGGTGTAACGATACAAAGTTATGTTTTTTTTTTTTGTTTTTTTTTTCAAAACCCGGATAATTTTAATAGAAACAAATTTATCTGCCGTTGTGGTTTTAATAAAAAGAGAAAGAGGGAGAAAAACTAAGTCGAGAAAATAAAATTATTATAAACAAAAGACGCAAAAATAACCTTTGAGAGAGATGACAGTCTTTTGATCCTTTAATTGGCTCTTTTTCATCTTTCTCATTATAACTACATAAGGACTTTTTTTATTAGCTTAATTATTTAATATTGTAAGGTAAAAAAAAAAAAATTCAATATTATACAACAATAAAAAATTATTTTATGAATATAAAACAATTCCTTTTTCGAAGGGTGTCTAATAAGCCTTTAATAATCAATTGTTCAATTATTATACCTCTATAAATACTTTTATTTTACCCACACTTTTTTCCCATTCATACTCACACTCACACATACATTCACACAGTCTTTTCGGCAACTTGGCAACTATCATTATCTTATAGATTCTCACGTAACACGAATTTCTGCACATGTATATTTTTGTATAAAATCAGGCGAGTGTCAATGTTACGTGAGAGTCTATAAGATATCATTATCTTATGCACAAATTCGTGCCGCAACAACATTGACAACTTTGTGCCTAATTAGTTTATAAGCCAACGAGGACTGAGGATGGACAAATAAAATTTTGTCCGAAACGTCTCCCTTTCGGCATTTGGCATCCAAAGGCTCTCTTTATTTGCAGCACATGTACTTGCTCTTTTCTATTCTATAACATCAACAGCAACTTCTCTTCAAATTAAATTATTTATTATTTTTTACTAATACGATAATATTCTCTTCATTTTTAACGCCTGCTATTTAAAAGTAAAATGTTAGCATGAGTGAAGAGAATAGCATTTTGTTAACGCTGTTGTTATTACTTTACTTTTTAACACCCAAATTAAATTTTAATCCCTGTTTTTAGAGAATAGAAAGAGTCCCATTTTTAAGTAAAATTTGATTTCATTTCGTGTCTTCTAGCGCACTTTCTTACAGAGATTTTGCTTTTTAAAGTTGATAATTTCAATATTGTCTATTTTGATGTTGATTATATGTAAAAAAAAAATTTTATAAGTAATTTAAAAGAGAAAATTTTGTTTCCATTTACAGGTTCGTTTGGCAACGGCCTGGAGCCCGAATTGCCTACAGTGACTGCCGAGTTGGCTGCAGCGGCGGCTGCAGTGCAAGGCTCTTTGGCACCAGCTGCTGTGGTCAAAAGACACAATGCGGACTCGCGTCGTGAGCGAAAAGCCGCAAAAACTTTAGCGATAATTACTGGTGCTTTTGTGATTTGTTGGTTGCCATTTTTTATCTTGGCTATACTGTTGCCAGTGTGTGCCGCCGATTCTTGTAAACCTAACGAACACCTAGTGGCCGCTTGCCTCTGGCTCGGGTATTTTAATTCCACACTAAATCCGATCATCTATACAGTGTTTAGTCCGGAATTCCGACATGCGTTCACACGGATATTGCGGGGTCGACGAGTTGCCACCCGACGAAGGGACAATCGCCGAAGAATAGGTGTCAGATACGTCTATTGAATGAATGATAAACCAAGGAAAAATGCAGCTCTTCCTTTTTTTTGACCATTTCTTTTTATAATTTACTTTTTCCGCCTCATTTCTGTTTCCATTATTAATAATCATTTAAACATATAGGGAACAATCTAAGTTTTATTATCAGGTTGTGTAAGTATATGCGTATAGTTGTAAATTTAAATTATAACTCTTTTTTTTAGGAACTAAAAAGACAAGAGATCTTCCTATTTAGGATTAGTTACTTGATTTTCCAATAAGCTATTTTGATATTACCTTAGAAATATTTTTGTTGTCTTTCGGTCCCATTCTAATAAAAAAAAGCCAAAATTTTGATGTTATTTTTTTTAATTATAAAGAGAAACTTTTTTGAATCTCACTTTTTAGCTCTCACTCTAAGTAATACTAAGGGGGAGAGCTTATGCAGAGATTCCGGTGTCTGTCTGTCCGTTTGTCCATACGCATAAAAATGACGGCCTGAACTAAAGGTCGTAGAAAAATAATAATTACATATACGTATTCAGCATAAAAAAATGGTTCAGAGAAAAATACGTTTTGGTCCCTAGCACTTTCGGTTAATGAATAAAATAGCCGTTAAAATAAGAAAAAATCCACAGTGAGAGCGCCCCTTGGAATTTACCAATGCAAATTCTTTCCTACTTTTTAGGATTTAATTTTGAGTAAATGTTACTATTAAAATTCTTAAGGCTTTCAATTTGTTTTCTTTAGAACCCTGCGAGTGCGCTGATAGATTGAACAAAACGGGTATGAGTCTAAAAATGCTTAGAATAATGACCTATACAGGGGACTACCCTAGATTGATAGGTCTATTAGTAAAATAAAATAAATTCTTTTTTTTTTTTAAGTTGAAATGACGTCAGTAGACTAAAAACATGTGACCTACCAGTATGTTTCTTTAAAGCGGCTGTGAGATGTATTGATGATTTGCATACATTGTTATTTCGTCATCAGGCCTAATCACAATCCATCCCACATTTATCCATCTAAATGTGACGTATTATCAAAGACTGAATTATTGAGATTAATATATTTAAAAATTTCTTTTTTAATTTTTGAGGATTTATTTTTGAAAACAAAATACCCTTATATTTTTGTATCTAAAGAGTATTAATATTATCGAAAAAAAAAGGATTGGTCAAATTGAAAATAATTTTATCGGAAGAGCCATTTTTCCTTAAGCCAATGTTCAAATGAGTGAACTGCATAAAAAAAACGCATTCAATTGAGCAAATGGGTCATTTCTGTTCAACTCTTGAATGGGAATTTTTTTATTCCTTTATCTCGAGTTGAATTACAAATGACAATATGTTTTTCTATACTTCTCTGTTTTTTTTTCCTAATCATTTGTCTCTATACTGAATGTTTCGGTTTTTTTTATGATTTCAATTCGCTTGGTTGAATATTCGCTGCATCGTCCTCTGGAACCTTGAATAAACGCCGATGTTGATGCTGGTGATGAAGAAAAAGAAGAGGAGTGTATGTGCCCGTGTGTCTGTTATCAAATTTCCGAATGTATGGGTGGAGTGATTGACCGGCAGGACCCGGAACGATCTGTAATCCTCCCTACTGGATAATTCCTTAAAGGTACTGTTAGTGTTTAAAAGAGCACTATTTTCTAAAAAAAAAAAAAATGCACATTCTTGAATGTTTTCGTTTTTTAAAAAGCAGATTTCATTTTTGATGTTAAATGTAATTTATTGTACATGTTTGTAATATATCGGCATTTTTTATACCTTTAGAATCTCTTTAGGATAATTTAATAAAATCTTCCCCCTGATTGTAAATTAAATGTTTTAGAGATTAATCGAAACACTTGTTTATTATTGTATATAAAAAAAATCAATGTCATTTTGTAAATATCGATGGAATCAAATTTTTTACCAGGGGATGGAGGCGGGGATTGGCCTTGGGGGGTTGTGAGAGTCTGGTTCCCTGAGCCGACCAGACTAACACCGGTGGTGAGCTGCCCCCGGGGATCTCGCCCCCGCAATCGTCCTCACATCACAATTAGTCTTACTAACGATACTCCTAATCACCAGCAGGAGTGCCTTAAGAACAGTGTTGCCAACTCACACACAAACACATCTCTGCAAAGGGTCAGAAGCGCGAAAACTATTTAGATAAATCAATGAATTTAGCATTATCTATCTATCACTTTCAAAAATAAATAAATAAATAAATTCGTTTTGTTTTATTATATTCGAGTCAATCCTTTCTAGCAGGAATTTCACTTCAAAAACTTCTTCCTCTAACAAATATTGACCCGAATATAATAGTTATTATAATTCCATACGGATCCATCCGTCCCGGAATTTATTTTAACCCATTATCCGATTGGAATTAAATAAAATTTCATATTTATTTTAAAAATTCATTGGTTTTTCTAAAATTTTAAATAAAAACAACAATTTTTTGAGCTTTGTCTTATATTAGATCTTATCTTGGCAATACTGTCTAAGAATTTTATTAATTTCAATTTTTATTTGACAAATTCCAAAAAAACAAAACAAAGAAAAAAAAAACAGGGTTTTAACTAAATAAAAATAATTTTAGCTTATTAATTTTTCTCCCTAGGTTTTTTTTATTAATATATATATATATATATATATATTTGAGTATATATATAAATATATTTAAATGTATTTTTTTAAATATATATATGTCTAATATTCAAAATACATTCATGAATTTTAAATGAGCATTTATATAGATTTTTCTCTGAATGTATTCTTATTTATTATTATTTATTTGGGAATGCAGTTTAGCTAATTAGTACTTGTTAAATTAGATTTTATTAGAGCTCAAATAAATCTTAAGCTAATGTTTATTAAAAAAAAAATCTAAATAAATAAAATTTTTTTTTCTAAAATCTTTTTGAATCTTTTGGAATTATGAATTGAATAACTCTTTTTAAATAATAAAAAGAAATATTTTGATTCTGATGATGTGACGCCATTTTTTAGATTACTAAAAACTATTTCATCAATAAAACAAAATTTCTTAAAATTAGTTCGTCAGATTATATAATAATATTAAAACTTTCTCAATTAAATATAAACGAAAATTTGTTTTGAGTAATCTCCAAAAATATTTTAAAATTAGTTGACTACATACCATGCAGAGAAAAGATATTGTACAAGATGGCGGCTACCTGGCATTTGAGCCTTATGGCAGGTAGCCGCCATATTGTCCAATATCTGTTCTCTTGATGGTACATATTCTTGTTTTTTAATTGTAATTCATTATTTTCAGATATGAATTTTGCTAAGTGAATTAAAATAATAAAATAATGCAGTAAAAAATAAATTACAATCGTTCAAGATTTTGGCTACCAATCATTTGAAATAATAATAGGGATGTCGTCTAAATGGCTTTAGATGCCGAAAAAGACCTTAAAACAAATTTAAAAAAATTCCTTTTTTAATTAAATAAATCGAAAGTGAAGTAAAAGTAAGTATTGCTTTTCTTTTTTTTTTTTTAACTCTTTTCGGCTACAGAGGCCATTTAGGGGTTATTTATTTATTATAAATTTTTAATATACAATGTACCGATGGCTACCGGGGGGCGTTCCACACGCTGATTGCTCGGGGTCACCAATCCCGAACTTTCGCCGTGCTTAGCATCACTTAACTTCAACGATTGTGGTAACTGTTGATCTTCTCCGTTGCCAGGCCCCCCGGCTGCTTTTCTCTTTTAAAAGTGCGTTCTTGAAGCATCGACTATAAGTAAAAATTGCATCAAGTCGCGAGTCACTAGGTAGATCTTACCTGGTACTACGTGTATAGTGTTTAAATTCTTACCAAAGTGTTTAAATGCTTAATAAAATTATTCAATTTCTTTGAGGTGAAAATTTATTGTTTTGATCCTGCTTTCGCCCTTAATGAAACCAGGATCTTTAGCGCTGACTGGTCGTCAAAACAATTAAAAAAAAAAAAAAACATTTTTTCTTCATAAAATAAAGTTATTTTTTTTCTATATTTGCCTGATACCTGCAATAAGAAAAAAACTTTCTATATATAATTGATTGTATACATTCTTATATCTCCTCGAATCTATAATTTTTACATCTATTGTAAATTCGAAGAAGAACTGCGACTTAAGGTGCGCGTCTCGAAAAACGGTTAGAACACTATAGACTACCGAGTTACTCGAGGCGGCAAGAGATGGCGTTAGTTTTTTCCATAGGAATACATGGGATTTATTTCATTTCATTCTAGAGCTCCCAGCTAATTAATTAAAGGAAAAAATAAATTATTCTTTATCACAATGATTACTAATTTAAATATCTACAACTTATAGAGCTCCTTTTTTTTTAAATATCTTTTATTTAATTTGATTAATCTAAAAAAAATTCTTTTTTTCGAAAATCAAAAAAAGGGCTTTTATTATTTGTAGATATTTTAAATAGCTTTAATTTAAAAAAAAATTTGAGGTCGATAGCTTCAAAATTGTGGCCGCTGGAAACTCCCAAAATTGGCACCCCACGCGCACCTTAATCAGGGGCACCTGAACTAATTTGAATTGGAAAAAATAAAAATAAAGAAAATTAAAAATATTTATTTTCTACAAATAGTTTAAAACAAATCTACTATAAATTTTTTTTAAATTTGCAAGAGATGCACTCTTCGAAAGGAGGCTAGGCTACACGCCGGTGCTGAGGGAGTCCCTCCTCAAACCAGGACATCCTCCATAGCATAGAAGAGGTTGGATATAAGGAGCCGGTTGGAATCAGAAATAAGGATTAGTTCACTAGCTAGAGACGAAAGCAGGAGGAGGAGTTAGAGATAGGAAATGATGTAACTTCACGGGGTGCCGGTAGATGGCTACGGCCAGAGGCCGGTTGGGTTTGAGGTGTGTGTCTTCGTACACGAAAGCACCTCGGGCAAATAAACGGGGATCCCGATAGGAATTTCAAATAAATAAAATAAGAGATTTTATTAATTTTTTGAAGGGATAATGAATCAAATTTATGTTATCTAAATTTTATTATTTTAATTCCATATAAAATGTTTTTAGAATTTAGAAATACCCCCTTTCCCCCTCCTATAGGATGCCAGGGGCAATGTACCCTCCCCTTCCAGTTCCGCGCCTATGGATTTAATCCAGATTCCTTCAAATATATCGTCCCCAGATTAAAAAAATGGATCAAAATCCGAGAGTTTATACAGAAATTACATGAGGGGTCGTCCACATATTACGTAACTCCTTTTTTGATGATTTTTTAGTCCCCCCATATCACAGACACATACAAACAAACCCCCCTACAAATGAATCGTTTATTTGAGAAAGGGCACATATCACATTTTTTTACAAACAGTTTTTTTTTTATGAAATGAGTTCTGTTGGGGTAGACACATTTGTTGTTAAAAGGGCACATCTCCAACTGTGTTCTAATGGTTTCTATGGAGCACTGAAAATAGCGTTTGTTTGAGAAAAGGCACAAATTCTGGAGCAAAAAAGCACGTTTTGTCTGAATTTTTAAAATTTGATATGTGCCCTTTCTCAAATAAACGATTCAAATATTGTCACAACATAGAAGGGGGCTCAAATAAAATTTCTTATACAAAATTCATATTTTATATTTATTTTACTTTCTTTTTTTTTTCAAAAATTTGTATAAATTCAACTTTAAATTGTTATGTTACACTTAGAGAAATCCCCGGGTCCCCCATGTCACAATTAGTTTTGTCCAGACCCCTCCCCCCTAACGTGTTACATAATATGTGGATAGCCCCTAATCAAAAACACATGGATGGGGAAAATAAAATTTTTTCCGGCGTTTCTGAATAAATTATTTACGCCATTATTATACGTAGCTAAATTATTTTTGAAAAAAAAAAACAATCGTTTTTAAAAACAATCAATTCTCAATTAGCCTAAAATATTAAACGAAATGGTGTAGATATATATAGAAGACCACATTTGACTCTGAGTGTATACAAGTTAAATTTTCCAATATACATATATAGGATTACTGACCAAACCAATTCGTTAGCGTGTATTGTATAATATATTATTTCATTTAGTTTTCGTTTAAAGTTTGTTTCGAATGAGTTTGAACTGAAATTAATATTCTAAATGGGGGCAACCAGATGGATGGCGTCACGCATCGGATGTGAAATTCCAAAACGATTATAATTACCGTAAATATCGATGTTCATATATTCAATATTTAGCCAAAATCCAAATGATCTGAATGAATCTTTTTAATATGCATTGCTTAATTATAATTATTGTCTTCACAATTCGCCTCACAACAAAACCATGGTATAAAAAATTTCAAATTTAATTTTTTATAAAGGATTTGTTTACGTATAAGAATAGAGAAGTCTGAAATTATAATTAGACTGATCATATTGTCTTGTGATAAAAACGGGACATTGTAATGTCAAAAATGGGACGGTGTTATAAAGGAATCTTAAAAACGGGACAGAGTTGGGCAAGAAACTAAAAAAAGTATCTAAATACAAGATATTTTGATTTTGTGTATCTTATTACAAGATATAATGAATTTTTGGTTATCTCGACTCACAAAAGATACTTTTTTTCGGTAAATATTCCTTTTTTCATACAAAACCTCAAAATCTTTTGAAAAATATTACTTTGACATTGACATTAAAATTATATCCCAAAGTTTATAAATAAAAAACAGTTTTATAGGCCAAAGTCAGAAAGGTTGGGGGGGGGGGAATATAATTACATAAATACATATTTAGTTATACGAATAAAATTTTAAAAAATAGGGCCCAAAAGACAAAATGCTGATGATTTATTGATGATAGGCTTAGGTTTTTCTTAGGATAGTTTTTCTACTATTATAATTTATTGTATTTACACGGTAAAAGAAGTAAATCCAAATATTTCGGAAGCTTAAAGTCTTCCTTCTAAAGTAGATATCTCACCGCATTTCTAAGTTTAGAATGTTTGAAATCTTAAGCAAGGAGATGGATGGATACCTCTCAAGAACTTGATTCAGAAACGGAATAAGAAGCAAACTTAAAACACAAAATAGAATCTAATAGATAGACTCCAAAATCAAATATGAAAGTATCTTTTTTGAAGCTGAAGATACTCAATTTTTAAGTATCTAAATACAAAATACTAGATACCTTTTTTAAAACCAAGTATCTAAATACAAGATACTGATACAATGATTTTGTGTATCTAGATATTTGTATCTTAGATACTATATCTTATAGCCTATATGGATACTGCTCAACTCTGAATCTACAAAAAGTATTCTACAAAAGCTATAGTTTGTTAAAAATTAATTGTAAAAAAAAAACCTTTAAATCTTTTAATACTAGGAGATTATCTCCTTTCGGAATTCTTATCGGATTATGATGTCTTCAACCAAAGTTAGGGTGGGGAAAATCCTCTGAGATCTTAGAATAGAAGTAGAAATCTCTTGTTCTATGGATCAGAGGCTCACTTCTCGTCCTGAGTGACGAAATATTAAAATAAATTTATTACAACCTGCTTAAAGGCGCAAGTCCTTGTTTGTTGCTAAGTCCAACAAACACAATACAAACTCAAATACAATAAAATCAAATAAAACAAAAGAAAAAAAAATAGAAATGTCTGCTCATTAACAATCAACATTTTAATGCATTTCCATAGAAAGAAATTGAAAAAAAAAAAAAAAAAAAAAACAATTATCAAAAATTTTCGTAGCTTTTTTCCCCTCTATTATTTCTCTGACGACTTAAAGATGTAGCAAAGAAAATAATTAACTGGCGAAAAAGAGGGGAGAAAAATATCCGTTCTGTTGAAATGGTCATCTCTCCTTCCTCCGGATCAGTAAAATTTCTTAATTTAGAAAGACAATATTTGTGTTTTTATTTTCCGGTCATTCGTACAATTATTTTAAATTGACTAAATTTTCATCTTTATAAAAGAGAGGGAAAAAGTTTGCAAAGGGACACTTGTTAGTGACAGCCAAAAGCTTTAATACAAACTGTAACATGATCAAAGAATTCAACTCTATAATAAAAAAAAAAAAATTGCGAAAAATCCAATATTGGCTTTGTTGATCAGCGATTGTATTATTGGAAATACAAAGTAATCTAGCCTGAAGGTTAAGAGAGCTTCTGCATAATTGAAAATTATTAAGAACAATTCTTATTTATTTTGGGAGATCTTTTAATAAAAGGGTTCAAAATTTCCTTTTCTAAAAGACAATTTAATTTATTCTAAGGAACATTGGTCAAAATTTAAATAATTTTGCGTATTATCCGTTTATTTGTAAATATTTCGAGCCTAGTGATGGAATCATTCTCAGTACAAGCAACAGATGTTTTGTCGATCCTTACTTCGATCCAATATGCCTAAGCAGATAACCATTCAATGAATGCAATTTTTATAAATTGCACAGGTCAACAAAAAATTTTTTTTTTTTTGGGTTTCTGTTTTAATGCAGAAATTGTGATCACCGAAAAACACTTTCCATTTTTTTTTGCTTTTATTTAATACGAAACAGCTCATACAAATATAAAAATATTCATTTTTAAACTTGATTTTGCCCGCGGGCTTGGTGTAGGTGTTAGCGTGCTGGTCTTGTATACCAAGGGTCACGGGTTCGAATCCCAGGCAGTCCGATGATTTTATTTAAGTCATTTGGTTACCAAAACGATACGAAAATTTCAGATGCATTGTTGACCGGTGTTATAAATATAAATTATAAAATGTGCATTCATAAAATGCTTATCTGCTTTGCTATTTGATGGGATCCATTGTCGATTTGAAAAATATCTGTTGCTTGTACAGTGAGGGACAAGATTAAGTCCCACCCAGAGGTCTACCTGCCTTTAGAACCTTACGCATAGGCAACCATTTACAGCAGTCTTTAACAAATAAACTGATAATATGCAAAATTATTTAATTTTTGCGTTCCTTAGAATAAATTGATCTTCCTTAGGACCATGTACTATCTAAAAAGACATCAATTTAAACATTTTGGCAAATTGCAAAATTCTCTCGACTAATTAGTAGGCCTATTAAAACCAAGATATTACTCCCTTTAAGGAATTAATTTTAAATAATTAGAAACTTCCTTTTTTTTTGAACAACTTGAATCCTGAACACTGATCCCGTTGTACTATTTCTTGTTCTAAGAGTCAGAGGTTCGTTTCCCAAAAATTTGTTTCAAATTAATTGGTTATCAATAAAATAAAATAAATAAGGAGGGAGGGCCTCAGATGCCGAAAAAGATATTTTAAAGAAAAACACTATTCTTCATATTATTCAAACGATTCGCCTCTGAAATTTGTAACGAACAATACATAATTTATACAGACAGGGCCGACGAGAGTTAACTTTTTATAAATTTGAAAAAACTCCCAAAAAATTAACCTTATTGGAACGAAGTTCTTTACGCACCTTACGGTGGGGTGAATTGGCAGAAAACCGTCTCGTAACAAAAAGCAGCAGTAACAAAAATGCGTTATGGAAAGGCGAGGCCACGCCTACCCCCCACTAGCTCTAGAGAATTCTCTTTCTTTCTATAGTATTTAAAAAAGAAAAGAATTATTTCTTTTAAAAAATAATTTTCTTTTTTAAATAATATTCATATTAAATTATATTCGGAGTTGAAGAAAAGGAGTGAGGAACTTCGTTCCTGGCGGGGCCCCACGACCCCACATTTTTTTTTTTAAATTATATTTTTATATTTTAATTTAAAAAATTGCCTAAAAACAAAAAAATATCTAAAGAGGGGCCTAAACTACAGAAGAAGTGAACAAAAAATATTTACAATCAAATTTATTTAGTTCTAAAAGCAGCCTATAGCCACCACTTCCCGAAAATAAATATTTTATCTCATAATAAATAATAAATGAATTTTATTCTTAAATTTTAAATGTGATATGCAATCAACGGTCTAACTAGCCATATTTTTCTTCCTTTTTTTTACTAATTAAAATCTAAATGTTAATAGTATAATTATAAAAAAAATGTAAATATGAAGATAAAATCTAGTTAGACCGTTTTATAGTTCTTAAGTTCTCCAGAATGTGATAAGGAATGAATGTAAATATTGTGTAAACATATAAATTATTTCGTAATAATAAGCAAATAATAAATAAGTATAAATAATAATTAATAATGTAAAGTATTTAAGCGTTGCAATCAGCAAACATTATTATGTAACAACGTGTTGTTACTTATTTGATTTTGTTATTTTTTGACTTCTGTATATCTTTCATATAATATATATAATGTTATATTTGTTAAGATTATTGTAAGAAATAAATTAATACTAAATGCGAGGCACAGCCTGAATTGAGACATTAGTCCTGTAATCAGATGATGTGGTGTCTTTTTTTTAAATAAAAAAAGAGTATGTGTGGGTCTGAATGTACGTTTGTATGTATGTAATTGTGTGTGCTAGTGTGAATAAAATCAATCATTTCCCTAATATATTAAAAAATACTTTTTGTTAAATAATATATTCAAAAATCCTTTATTATTTTTTTTTTCAGAGATATATTATTCAAGAAAACTCCCAATGACAGCGCAATAACAAATTCTCTTAATTTGGATAAATTAATTTTCTGAAATTCAATTGTTAACGTCAACTTTACTCCCATCCGAGAGGGTACTTGTTAAAAAAGGTAAGGTAAAATTTTTCGACTTAATTAATAAATATTACTTCAAATAATATTTTACTCTTAGCGACGTAAACGTCCCAGGGGCATAGCACAACTAGAGTGATTTTAAGGTGCGCGTCTCGGGGTGCTAATTTTGGAAGTTTCCAGCGGCCACAATTTTGAAGCTATCGACCTCAAATTTTTTTTAAATTAAAGCTATTTAAAATATCTACAACTTATAGAAGCGCCTTTTTTTGATTTTCGAAAAATAAATTTTTTTTTTAGATTAATCGCATTAAATAAAAGATATTTTTAAAAATCCGCTCTATAACTTATAGATAATTAAATTAGTAATCATTGTGTTAAAAAATAATTAATTTTCTACCCTTAATTAATTAGCTGGAATCTTTAAAATGATAGGAATAAATCCCTTGTATTCCTATGGGAAAAACTAACGCCATCTCTTGCCGTCTCGAGTAACTCGGTAGTCAATAGTGTTCTAACCGTTTTTCGAGACGCGCACCTTAATTTGTTTTTATATGTATACTATTATACTAGGTATATCTCTATATAAAAGACTGATTCTAAACAGGCGTGGTTCTGGAAATTTGTTATGGGAGGGGGCTGAAATTTCTTTGAGGTTTCTTGGGGGTGGGGTAGAGGGGAGAGCTGGAAATGTGAATAAAAAACAATTCAGAATAAATTTTAAAAAATCTATAAAAGCAGATCATACTCAATTGAATTCATTAAGAACGTAAAATATCTAGTGTAAGTTAAGCTATAGCTCCCATTACCCCCCATCCGTAGGGTCGCCACTACGGTAACTCCGAAACAACCACCATTACATCCTAATCCCACTCTCTAGAAAATGATTTCAAAAGACCGATACGTCTAATAAATTTTAACAACCAACGCAACTTAACCAGAGTTTTCGCAAATATACATACATACAGTATGTATATATTACAGGGCCATAACTAAAGATTTTAAATTTTCCTCTCTGACTTGGTTTTAAATTTCCCTCTCTGACTTATTTCTCTGACTTAGTTTTAAATTTCCCTCTTTGACTCAACTTCCTTTTATTCTGGCCAATCAGCGCCTGATAGGCACATGCAAACAGGGACCGGAAGTCAACCGCAAGCTCTTTTATATCATAGTATGAGGATTTTATATTCTTTAAAATTATTCATTTGGAGGAGAAATCGCCCAGATTT
The DNA here is from genome assembly GCA_023213315.1 of Euborellia annulipes. Lineage (NCBI taxonomy): Eukaryota > Metazoa > Arthropoda > Insecta > Dermaptera > Anisolabididae > Euborellia > Euborellia annulipes. The sequence goes on from JAKCPI010030775.1 coordinate 14,748, forward strand.
AATGTTTTAATATTTGAAGCAAATTAGTTAAAGAATGTGGAGGGAGCAAAATTGCAAAGGATTCTTATCTCAAAAGACCATCACAGGCGGTCTCTGGAACTAGTTATACAAATCGACCTACTTTGACTGTTTTTATTAATATACCTGGTAGTCTTGCGGAGGAATCCGTTAAATTCAGGGGAATGGTGTTTTCTTAAAATCCATAAATATCACGTCGGAGGCCGGATGCATAAAAGCCTGTATTAAAGCAGCGAAAAAACCATCTTCCACCTTATATCCAATCCTGTCACCGGCCGGATTATCACTAGAGAAGTAGGAAAGAGCCTAGGGTGGAGAATTTTTGCAAGTTCCGGAAAAAATAATAATTATTATCCAAAAAGAAAATATTGTAATTTTATAAAAAATGACTCCTTAGAAGGTATTTTACATAAAAAATTGCCGTGCTCTTTGCTTAGGTGCCCTTCGGGCAGAATTTCTATATATGTGCGTAAATCCGGCTCTGCTTGTCATTGACTACCAAAAGAAATATTTAGATATAATTGCTGATGGGGTGATTGGACCATAGCACGATGTTTTCTTAAAGTTTTTTTGCCTCTTCCCCCACCACTGACCGCGCTCCCTCCTTGCTGGCGCTTCTCACTGACGCCCCCTTCGCTCTGCTACCATGCCTTGCGTCTCAAGTCCAATTGATGCCTACTTTCCAGGCGCTCCGGAAAAAAAAATTACCTTGCAGAAATACACTACGTACTATTGCATTATATTTCTCAAAAATTTACTTAAGGTTGTTCGGATAGTACATCGTAAGTCATAATAGAATCTAAATTTTTTTTTAAATAAAATTAAAAATTTGAATGCCAAAATTCTTATTATAATTTAGTCGTGACCTATCAGAGTTTATAATTGTATTAAGTTAATAATTTAATTATCAAAAATAATAAATGAATGACTTTCGACTTGAGCAGTATTTCACGTAATATAGAACTGGCAACATTGCATTCATCAACTATCTATTTTAAATCTTAAACGCCTTAAATTTTATTTTATTTAATATATTACAATGTTTAATGCAAATCAGTTTAAACACAATGGACGATTTGCGAGAAAAATATTGTAAAATTGAAAAAAAATATATCTGACATAGAGATAAGACACTATGCTATGCGACGTTGCCAGGCTGGTCTGACTCTCGAGAATTCATTATTTTTAAATATTAGCGACTGTCATTTTGGGAGAATTTTTTGACTTTCTTGTTAAAATATCTTTAAAAGCGGTCGGCAGAAACTTTGGTTTTATTTTTAACATATTCCTCGGAAGTGAATTAATAAAATGTAAGTTTTTTTGTTTTTGTATCATTGCACAGATGCCTATATAATTCGATATGTGTGCGTTTCGTCGTTATTCCCCATAGGCTACATGTTAAATTTCAATTTTTTAAAAATTAATTACACGATAACCCTGTGTCAGATCTGCTTCAAAATTTTATTTTATACGTATTTGATAGTGATTAATAACATATTAAAAAATTAGCTTTTAATCAAGGAAAGTGCTTTAATGTCCGAACAACCTTAATCACTTTTTTTAAATTTTTTCTATATATAAATCACAAATTATTAAGTTAAAATAATTTATCTGACCTCGAATCTTAGAGGGATACCAGGACACCTAAACCTAGGGCTATAGACAGAGGAGGCATGTGGTGGGGATAAATCCCAAGGCCTTTCTGAAAGAGTTCAGTCCCAGGGATTTTTTGTCAAGGACTCTAACCATTAGGGAGACTTAGGTTACATTGCTCTTTATATGAATGTCATTGAACAAAATTATAAATTTAGTACCCCTTCCCCCCCTCCCAATTTTTCACTAATTTGTAATTTTTTTATTTAAGGCTTTTTCAGGATCTATGGCCCCATTTATTTAAATTGATTTGTGAGAAATATACACTTTAAAGAGCATCTAAATAATAATTGATTTTACTTTCTCTTACCTATTAATGTTAATATATAGAAAGTATTGAATTCATGTTATAAATTCGATGTCAAGATTTTGACGAATATGCACGTTTTGGTCCCCTGAATCCAAAAAAGGGGTTTTCGCAACATGGTCTGAATTGTATGTGAACAAAAAATCTCAAGAACGAAAAGAGCTACAAGATAGAAATTTTATATTTAAGTTAGGCATCCCTCTGGGACGTGACACGAAGCTTTTGAATAAAATCAGCCAAAGAGTACTAGTACTTTACTGATACACTTTTTCAGTTTTTTCGATTTTTTTAAAATTCGCTTTAACGATTTTGATTAAAATTCAAAAATCAATTATTTTTTAGATGCTCTTTCAAATATATATTCTCATTTTGCCATTGAAATCTTCTGAAGACCATTTTACTCTTGTACTTCATAGGAAAGATAGGAGAAATCGTTGCCATGGTATCATAATATAAATATTTTACCATACTTATAAATTTTACATCTTGAAATTGGAATGTTAAAATCGTTCGAGCGTATTTTGAGAAAATCGAAAAATACTGAAAAAGTTCATTTTCACGCCTCAGTGAGCAATGGCCTAGCGAAGGGGGGGGCAAGAGGGGTCATCATGCCCCGGCTACTCACAAAGGGCGCCAAATAGGCCCGCAAAACAAAAATGTTATAAGAGAAAGTAAAAAAAAAATATACAAATAAATATTTTAAATTTCCCGCTTTATTCTATTTCGAGTGTTAATTTTTTTAAAATATATATTATTTTTGCATTATTTTAAATATATAATTTATTTATTAAGTATAATTTAAATTATATTTATTTATATTTAAATATATTTTAAAATTTGAATTTAGGGAATATTTTGATTTTTTTTTTTTAATTCAAGAGTTTCCCGACTGATTCAAGATGGCCACTCAGTCTTCTTAAAAATTTGTTCAATCATCATTTTGTGTGAATAAGAACAAAGATAACTTAATTAATAATTTTTCTATCATTTTATACTATTTATTTATTTGCTAGGCTTCTAAAAAATTTCATATAAATCCTTTCAAAATGGTTCTTGAAAGCACAATGATATGGTAAGCTTAATTAATCATAATGACAATGCAAATTTCTTATCCATATAACCTTTTATTTTTATTAATTTAATGATTATAAAATAAATTGTTTATAATTTTCTTACAGTGTTGATAATAGTGATTATATGAGAAATGGGGATTTTGTTCCTACTCGGCTTCAAGCTCAACAAGATGCTGTCAATTTAGTTTGTCACTCAAAAACTCGGGCAAATCCTGAAAATAACGTCGGTCTCCTCACACTGGCCAAGTATTTATTTTTTATATCATTCTCACATTCTCTATTTCCTATTTTAAGTTTGCAAATACAAATGTTTTTTATTTTACATGTTTTTAAACAAAGTGTTTTCCAAATAAGTTGATAAGTTAAAGCTAATTTATTCGTTTAATATCTTTTTATTATTTCTACTTCTAATTAAGTATTTCACACCAGTTAGGGTTATTCGTACTACGATAGGTATAGATAATTTAAAAAAATATACCCACTTTAAGTTCGATTTTAAATATAATATTTAATTTCTGAACAACAAAGAGATCTTTTCAAAGGAACCAGATTAGGCCACCAATTACAATTGTCAAGTTTGATCATGAATAGCATATTTTTTATTAATTTATTTGTCATAAAAGTCCATATTAAAAGTAGCTTTTGAAACTAATGTTTGATTAATCGTCTATCTTGGAGCCATCTTAACTTATTCGGTATGGCCCAATAAATTTAGACTGGTAGATCTTGTTCTGGGGGTTTTATTGAAAGCAGAGCAACCTATTTTGGCTGGCATCTTCATCTTATTATGATAACAACTCCACATTTTTAAGCAATATATATATATATATACAGAATATAATATATATATATGTCGTAGACAGATCGTGAAATTAGACAGTTCATGAACTGTCTAGACATTTCATGAACTGCAGCCAGATCGTGTAATGGTCAAACAGTTACATGATCTGGCAAAAAATTTTAGACAGTTCATGAAATGTAATTGAGCCTTAGACAGATCGTGTAATGCTCGAGAATTACATGAAATGTCTAAGTTTTTTAGGCAGTTCATGAACTGCCTAACAGCAGTTTTGCCGATCGTGTACCGTTTGTAAAGCAAATAAAGATCTCGAAAAAAGTCAATTTTTTTCAATATTATTATTATTATCGATTACTAAATTTTCCAAATCTTCCTCAGTTTGTAAATCTTGAGTTAAGGTGCGCGTCTCGGGGTTCTAATTTTGGGAGATTCCAGCGGCCACAAATTGTATCTACCTCAATTTTTTTTAAATTAAAGCTATTTAAAATGTCTACAACTTATAGAAGCCCTTTTTTTTTATTTTCGAAAAAATAAAAGTTTTTTTTTAGATTTATTGCATTAAATTACAAACAGTACACGATCGGCAAAACTGCTGTTAGGCAGTTCATGAACTGCCTAAAAAATTTAGACATTTCATGTAATTCTCGAGCATTACACGATCTGTCTAAGGCTCAATTGCATTTCATGAACTGTCTTGAATTTTTAGCCAGATCATGTAACTGTTTGACCATTACACGATCTGGCTGCAGTTCATGAAATGTCTAGACAGTTCATGAACTGTCTAATTTCACGATCTGTCTACGACATATATATATTTCCTCTTGAGTCGCGTTAGTTGTTGAAATTTACTCCACGTTTTCTCCTTTTGGTGTCATTTTGCGGCTTTAGGAAATAATGGCGTAGATTGAGGTCTTGAAGTGAACCCAAACTAAACAGAACAACACTATTACTCACAAACAAATTCCTTCTAGGTTACAGAGGCAAACTTCAACCTCTGAGACAACCTCTAAAAAACTGGAGACCAGCAAGATTGCGACCCCATAAACAACCCCTCGCTCTTGAAAATTCTACCAAAAGAATAGCCGAAACGTCGAGTAAATCTCAACAACCAATACGTCTTAAATTAAGAAAATTTATCTTCACATATATATATATATTTCGGCATATATCATCTGGAAGAAAATGTACAGGAGACAGCGATATTAGAAATCCTGTATTTTCTATTATTTTTTTCTTTATATGGTTATTCTGGGAGTAGTTGCTGTCAGGGTGGTTTGGTTAAAACCAGGGTGGTTAAAACCGGTTTTAACCGTCCTGGTTTTAATCCAGTGGTTTTTATTGAAATAAATAAATAAATTTTATATAGTATCTGCTTATATTTCGGGAAAATTAAATAATTATAAAAAAACAGAAATGGAAGATCTAAAAAACTGAACTTAAAAATAAATAAACATTAATTTATAAATATATATAAATATATAAAATATATTTACAGGAATTTCTGACCAATAGTTTCAATTTAAAAGCTGAAAGTTATGAAACTCTCTCTTACATTCGCTAATTTAAAGTTGTGTTCTGTGCTTGTCACGCCAGATTTTTTGTTTTTAAGGCCTTTTTCGGCTTCGGAGGCCTTTGCCCTATTTATTCAAATTTGTGATTGGTATCCAATACAATTTAAATAAATTTTGTGGTTAAAACCAATTTTGGACGATTTTAACCACCTTTGATCAGTCCCCTGGTGGTCAAAATCTAAAAAATTGTTTTTTTTTAACCACCCTGGTTGCTGTTGAGGGTGCAATCTTAGAAGAGAAACTACAGAAGGCTAATATTGCTACCTCGTGAACTTCTTCCCGTTTATATATATATATATATACAATCTCAAGATTAAAATATATATACAATCTCAAGATTAAAAATATGAATGAAAGAAGGAATCATTGTAATATAGTCATATTTTGCTAATAGATATTTATTCTATTTCTTTTTCATTACAGCGTGGAGGTATTAGCAACCTTAACTTCGGATGTAGGACGTATACTTTCTAAACTTCATCAAGTTCAACCAAATGGAAGCATCAATCTTATTACTGGAATTCGGATTGCTCATGTAAGATGATCATTATTAACTAGAGACTTTTCAATTTAAAATTTTAACATTTTTTATATTATATATAGACTCTTATATATATATTAGGTTGGTTCATAATTCTATCGTAATAAGTATATACAAAGAGAACAAGTCACATTTTATAGTTGCCCAAAAACGGTGTCAAAGTTTTCAAAACGTCATTGTATTCCTTGTCTTATACTATTAGAAGGTTCATGGCCATATAATAAAGAATGTAAAGTTGTTTACCAGGTATACTTATACTGTTAGTATACACATACGTTATACAGAGTTAAATCAGATGAAAAAAATGAACTCATGAAATTTTGACTTATTCTCTTTGTACTTATCACGATAGAATTATCCGTCGTGCTCTTTGTTGTCAAAAATTAACCTTTCATTTACTTTTTTTTTTTTTTTTTTCAGAAAATATTTTTCTCTGATCAATTGATGAAAATGTATTTTGAAATTCATATTCATATTCGTCATATTTTTCTTTACCGCCACGAGAAAAGATGGAAGGCAGTACAGTCATTTCGCGAACCTGATCTTTTTGGCGAAGAAACAATAAGCGAAAGGCAATGTGGTTTTCCAGCTTCAAGTCTGCTGATACCTCTTCCTGAATTGTCCTCTAAGCTGGTATAACCAGACTTGAAGCGGCAAAACCACATTGTCTTTCGCTTATTGTTCCTTCGCCAAAAAGATCGTTGGGTTAGCGAAATGACTGTGCTGCCTGCCATCCTTTCTCGTAGCGGTAAAGCATAATATGACGAATACGAATATGAATTTCAACACAAAATTTCATCAATCGATCAGGGATGAATATTTTTCTGAAAACAAAGTAAATGAAATCTTAATTTTGACAACAAAATGCGCGCCAATATAATCGGCGGATAATTATGAATCAACCTAATATATATATATATATGAACCCTGTTACGCATTAGTGTGTCAAGCGCCAGGTACAGTGAGAGATAATATTAAGTCCCACCCATGTGTTTTCTACTTGTGATTATTTCATAGTTTTTAAAAAAAATATTGTATATTTTTTAATAGAAACTTTCATGGTACACGGAAAACCAAATCTAGAAAATTTCCAATAAAGATTTTCATTATCTTTTATAAAATCAATGAAATAAACACAAGTAGAAAACGCGTGGTTGGGACTTAATATTGTCCCTCACTGTACAGTGAGCGCAACAATTAAGTCCCCACCTGATAGCTTTAGCCTTAAGTATATGGTATAATATATGGTGAATGGTGAATTAATTTTAAATTTGAAAAGGTAAAATAAAATCATCTGTACCAGATTTTACGTTTTCCCTTTTCGGTCAATAAAATTATTTCACTATACACCATATACTATACCATATACTTAAGGCTAAAGCTATCAGGTGGGGACTTAATTGTGGCGCTCACTGTACCCTGATTTGAGAAAAACATTAAAGTTTTTCAGATTTACATTGTTTTGATTAGATTATAAATCATTTTTTTTTGTCAATTGTGCAAGTAACATTAAATATAAATTTTTTTAGGACATGTTTCATAAAAAAAATACTATTAATTATAACATTTGAAACAAAATTTTTTCTAAAATTTCTAATTTTTTAGCGCTTGACACACTAATGCATAACACGGTCCATATATTACCGGTATATTAAAAATAAAAAAAGTATTCATCCCCTAGTACATGAAAAAAAGATTGATAATAAATAAGAGTGACAAACATTATTCAATTCAGACAAAATTTCTTCATCTTTCAGCTGGCTTTAAAACATCGTCAAGGCAAGCATCATAAAATGCGCATCGTCGCTTTTGTTGGAAGTCCAATTGCTTCAGATGAAAAAGATCTTGTAAAACTTGCGAAACGTCTTAAGAAAGAAAAAGTGGCAGTTGATATTGTTAGTTTTGGTGAAGAGGTAACACCTAAGGTAAATTTTTATTTTTATTTTTTCAAATGACTTTTTAATTCTGATACATTGCTTTTTTTTAGATCTCTAATAATGATTTGCTCACTGCTTTTATAAATACTCTTAATGGCAAAGATGGATCTGGAAGTCATCTTGTCTCTGTACCACCAGGTATTTTTTTTTTTAATTAAATAAATAACACAAAATAAAAGTTTATGGTTTTAGATAGTCAAAAAAAAAAATTCTTTTAATAGTTATATTATTTTATATTTTTTTTTTAGATTCATTATCTGGTCCTATCACTTCAGGTTTGTACAAATACTGGAATGCAACAAGAAAGTTTAGAAAAACAAACAGGATGAAAAAAAACCAGTTGTATCCATCCTTTTATTTAAAAATATTTCGACGCTCATTCGTTGCTTTATTCCTCACTGTTTTTGAATTCTTTTGCATATTAAATTCATCTATTTTTGGTTAGTCCCTCATTTATACAACTCACAATCGGGCAGCCTCTTCTCAGATCATGAGTTCATAACGTGGGAAATGATCAGTGCGATTAGGGAATCCCACATTTTGAGAGTCAAAAAAAAAGAACTGATAAATCTGCCACTGGTTTTTTCTACATCCCATTTATTTTATTCATTAACTAAATTTGCTCAGTAAAGTATATTTTCGAGTAATTTTATCTTCTTCTCTTATCTTTTCCTTCAAAACCTATAAGAATTTGTGAACAAAGCAAAATTTAGAAACTTTCATGTTGCATTGAAAATCCACTTTCCCTAAGAAAATTTTCAATAGATCTGCCAAACACCGAGAATAAAGTTACATATCTACCGTATTTTTAAGTTTTTTCATTTTTAGGACCTCATCTTTCTGATGCGCTTATTTCTTCCCCTGTAATTCAAGGAGAAGATGGAATGGGAGCTGCAGGTTTGGGTGCAGCTGGTTTTGAATTCGGAGTCGATCCCAATGAAGATCCGGAACTTGCTTTGGTAAATTTCCAATTTTAATATCAAACCATACCTAAATGTTAAAACTTAAATAATAATAATAATAATTAAAACTAAACACCAAGTAGGCTATACTGTGAAAAATTAATAAGTGCAGAAATAATTTGGTCGAATTAAAAACATGATTAATTAAAATTCGTAATAACAAAATATAAGATGCGAAAAGTGAAAAGGGATCTCTTGTCTGCGAAGTAAAATTATCGGTACAGGCATATTAGTCGAATTAGATCAAAAATATCGATTTTTGGGTTTCGATTGAATTCTTCAATATTTCCTATAAATATATACTCGGTAGTTTTAGCGATGAGAAAGAAGTGTTTAAATGCGTTTTCCTCAAAATCCCTTTTTTTCGAAAGGCTGTAATTTTTTTTAGTTTTTGAGATTTCATAGAAGTTTGATATTAAAATGTTCAAGAAATTATCCTCTACAATAAAATCTCAATAACTCAATTTGTGAAATTTCCGACAAGAGGTCCCTTTTCACTTTCCACAACACATTTTGAATTTAAGAAAATTATTAAGGTTTTTGGAGAAAAATCCACAAGTGGTTGCTTTTCCACATTAAAATAATTTATTTTGAAAATATTTCGGATTGCCAACGTAATCCATCTTCAGTGCATCAAATTATAATATGTAGAGTATTTTAAATGATAAAATCTTAATATGAGAAGCTATTCTACATTTAGGCTGACGGCACACGGTCGATTTTTAGTCGAGCGATAGTTTAGTCGATGGACATAAATGTATTAAGTTCAATGTAGGTGCGCAAACGACACAACTACAGATCAACTCGATTTTTTAACAGTGACCCGCTTGGCGCACCCAAGTTCTTTAATTAACTTTAATTCTAATTAAGCCAGTAAAGAATTTGCTTGCGCCAAGCGGGTCACTGTGAGAAACTGTTTTTTGTTGTAAAAAAGAAAGTTTAACCAATTGTATCAGATTCTTATGTATCAGGTTTTATGTGTATAGTGGCTTGCACATCAAAAACATCCTCTAAATGTAGAATGGCTTCTCATATTAAAATTTTATCATTTAAATTACGCTCCACATATGTAAAATTTGATGCATTGAAGATGGATTGCGTAGGCAATTCGAAATATTTGCAAAATAAATTATTTTAATATGGAAAACAACCGCTGGTGTATTTTTCCTCAAAAAACTTAACGATCTGTCCCAGCATATTTAACTTGTATTAAGATTATTCCCTCTATTCATTATTATTATTATTTTCAATCTCTCCTTCTCTCTCTCCTCTTTCTCACTCATTCCCCCTCTCTGTACTCTTTGTTCCCCCTTCCCTTAACTAATTAGCCAATCAGATCTCTTGGCGCCATAATTCGCGTGCTTAATAGGGATGATTAGATACCTGGAGAGGTTAGTAGTGGGGTAGCCCTTGTCTAGTGTTAATCCACGTTGCTCTTCGTAAGAAAACCGAAGCGTTCTCATTCGCTTGGCAGCCATCATGGTCGCCGGCCACCACGACCTCTCTCTCCTCATTGATCATCGTTTTTACTTAGGTATTTCAATTCAAAATTAGTAATTATTCATTTATTATACTCTACATGGATTAAATATTTATTATTAATATTAAAATTTAAGAATTTCATAATGTGAGTGTTGAACCTTATATGATTGCAAGCATAGTTTAGTATTTTCTTGTTTTTTGCTCTCGACTTATCAGTAATTGGCAATTTTTTCTTCAAATTTTATTTTACTCATTAATTAAAGGCATCATACCTATACTCTGAATTAATATTTTGTGTTAGTTCACATTGAATTATTGATCCCTCTCTTATTAATTGAATATGATTTTGCATAAAGTCAAAGAATATTAATAGTTTTTTTTTTAATTTAAGGTCTTTATTTTATTAATAGTTGAGGTGATTTTTCATAAAAATTCTATTCTTTCCTTAATTTAAATGTAATATTCTGAATCTTACTTAGTGTTACATAGACTTATCAGTAATTGACAATCTTTTCTTCAAATTTTATTTTACTCATTATTAAAAGCATCGTATCTACACTCTGAATTAATATTTTGTGTTGTTAGATCACATTGAATCATTAATCCCTCTCTCAGCCAATGAATATTATTTCGCATAAAGTCAAAGAATATTACTAGTTTTGGCTAGATTTAACATTATATCGACTTTTTTTCTCTCTTCATTCTTTTTATTAGCCTAAAATAGAAGTGACAAAGCCAATTTCATCCAGATTTCTTTAAAAATAACGAAAATATGGAAGAAATATAAATGTGACATTGATCTATAAGAAAGGTATTATACCTTTCTATTTCGTATTTTTTTCTTTCTCGATTATATTTTTAATAATATTTGTTTCAAATATGGGTCTACAGCTTTAGTTTTTTTTTTTTTAAGGTTATTATGAGTTAAGTGATTAAAAAAAAATCTATTCTTTCCTTAATTTAAATGGAATATTCTGTATCTTATATAGTCATAGGCATACTAACAGGTTCATACCTGTCCATCTAAGTCTAATATATTACTAAATATAAAGGAAAAAGCTAACGTGTCTGTGTGTAAAACATTAATATTATATTAGTGTATATATATCAAAACTGCTCAAACTTTTCAGGGAGGATTTTTATACTAATTTTTCCGAGAAATTGTACCTATTTTAGAAAATAAACAATAATTTAAAATATTATTTTTTTTAGGCCCTTCGTGTTTCGATGGAAGAACAACGTCAACGACAAGAAGAAGAAGCAAGGAAAGCTCAACTTGCCTCAGCAGCTGCGGGAATCGATACAGCAAACGCTGCGCCTAATACTGAACCGAAAGAAGGTAGTTTGGAATTAACCAACCATTTAAAATATGAGGAAATAAAAAATGTTATTTTGTCATATTTAGATGGGTTGTCTGGGCTTCTCGGAGCGAGTGAATTTAAAATATATACATTTTTTTAATCGCTGAAATGAAGAGGAAAGCAGCTAGAGAGGAAGCCTCTATTGATAAATCAAACTCCTTTATTACAAAACCTTTCGGCCAATTTTATTGTGGCATCTTCAGTTGTAAAAGAGTTTTTAAAGAATAGATTTGTTAATGGTGTCTGTCCATAATCCAGGGATTTACAATAGCGAATTTCGAATTCGCTTCTCTACAAGCCACATCATATTTTCAAATAAATTAATTAAAATTAAATATACAAATTAAACACTTCTAATACATGTATTAGAATGTAATCACTTCTGATGATGACAAGGAATTGTCGAAATTCGTATCAAGTGTTAATTTTTAATTAATAAAACCTTTAAAACAAATAACCTAGTGTTTAATTTGTATATTTAATTTTAATTTTCAAAATGTTTCATCGAGAACTAACGAAAGTTTAAATATATTAATATTTGTATTGTTTTATTCTTAGGTTATTGTAAATGACGGACTAATGGACACACGTATTAACAACTCCTTCCTTCCTTAAAAATTCTTATACAACTGATTATGACACAATAAAATTTAACTATAAGGAAACACGGCGCACTTTGTTAGTAACTTGCACGGCAAACTGCATATAAGGGCAAGTGAGTTTTATTGGTGTAGGTCGAGGGTCTGGTGGCCTGGTGCAATGGACAGCACGCCTAAGCTCCGGAAAGGCTGGAGATCCTGGGTTCGATTCTGGGGGCCATGGGATGATTAACCTCGCCAATAAATAACACTCACAGCTTTGTTAGGCTTCCTACCTGGCTTCTTTCCTATTCATTTCAGTGAATTCTAAACAGCCATTTTCTTCATTAATCATTAAAAAAAAAATTTTGCTTTGAGAATTTGAAATGATATTTCATTACGTCCAAAATATTCAAAAAAAAAAAAAAAAACATATGCCCCTGCAACTTTTACACAACACTGCTCTTTTTTTAAATTTTTTAACTTCTATGAAATCTTATGTGACAGTGATACCAAAGTCCCACCCATGCATTTGAAAATTTCTACATCTAACCCATTAATATTTCCAATAATGATTTTTATTTTCTTTTATAAAAACATTTATATGAAATATTCATTCACTTATAGCAAAAGCTTTGTGATTTAACTTTGGTACTCACCATGCTGGTCGATAACTGGAGTATTCACCCTTTTTTTAATTCGAAAAGATTATCACTTTTTGCGAAATCATTCATCCGGGATTTCTTATCAAATTTTACACTATTGTACATCGATAAGGGATGTCTATTTTTAACTTCTCGATTCAATGAGAGAAGAAGAAAGTCTTAATTTAAGACAGGTTAAATAAATTACAAATTTTAAGGTGATTGATTTTATTATTTATTTTATATATACACAGTGCCGTAACGAGGGTATGAAGCGTCAGGTGAAGGTCTAATTTGCATTCCTAGTAAATCCAGTGTTTTCTAACCCTTTTTTGTGCCAAGCCCCAGCACCTTTCTAGAGTTATTGTGCTCCCTGTATATAATATTTGTAAAATACATGTATATAAATGTATGTAAATGTATGAGTAAAGTGATCTTTCAAATTTTAAATTGACAGGGCACGTTGGTCCACTTTTTTTT
>JAKCPI010030776.1:0-17323 GCA_023213315.1 Euborellia annulipes
TTTTTTAGATGCTCTTTTAGATATTTCAATTTGATTGATAATTCATAAATTAAATTAATAATTCGTTGAAGTGTGTTTCCCACCTTGGTTGCTTTTATTTGACATTCCATTTCTCTCTTTCAACATATCGTTCTTTAAGCGGAGTTACAAAATGATCATAAAAACCAAATTAAATGCAAAAAAATTATAATTTAAAATGAATATGGAAATTATATTTTTTTTTTTTTTTTATTTTAGCAGTTGAAATAAAAATACAATCTTTTTCTTCTCCCTTGTAAATTATTATTTTAGAATTAATGAATTCATATTTTAATAAAGCTAAATGAATTTATTTCGGATAAAATAATTGTAATTCTAGCGTGTGAAAGTTCCCCCTAAACCTCACCCATTGCCAGAGCTATAATTAATTAAAATATAATATAACCCTAAATGGCATCATCGGCCGAGAGGGCAAATTAAATTTCGATCCGTCTTCAGGGCTGAAGTGTGTCAACTAAAATTTTCAAAAAGTTGAATGGTACATTTGTGTAAAAGTCTTATTGCCATTAAGGTGCGCGTCTCGGGGGTGCTAATTTTGGGCCTTTCCAGCGGCCACAATTTTGAAGCTATCGACCTCAAATTTTTTTTAAATTAAAGCTATTTAAAATATCTACAACTTATAGAAGCCCTTTTTTTGATTTTCAAAAAAAAAAATTTTTTTTAGATTAATCGCATTAAATAAAAGATATTTAAAAAAAATCTGGTGTGATGGCGCACAGCACACAACTTTCTCTTACCTTCGGTAATCGAAAGTTGTGTTCTGTGCTTGTCACACCAGATTTTTCGTGTCGACATATATTTAGTTTCCGCCAATATATTAGAAATTTAAGATGTCAAAATTATAAACATGGGAAAATATTTATATTTTGTTACCATGGCAACCATTTCTCCTATCTTTCCTATGAAGCACAAGAGTAAAGTGTGCTTCAAACAATTTTGAGGGCAAAACGCGAATATACATTTGAAAGAGCATCTAAAAAATAATTGATTTTTGAATTTTAATCAAAATCGTTAGAGCGAATTTTGAGAAAATCGAAAAAAACTGAAAAAGTACATCAGTAAAGTACTAGTACTCTTTGGCCGATTTTGATTAAAAGCTTATTTTTCCGGTCCCGGGGGGTGTTTAACTTATATATAAAATTTCAGCCTCATAGCTCAATTCCTTCATGGTTAAAATTGAACACAGACACACCCACACACCCACCCACCCACCCACCCACCCACCCACAGACAGACCATGTCGCGAAAACCACTTTTTGGATTCAGGGGACCTCAAAACGTGAAGATCCATCAAAATCTCGACATCGAATTTTTGACATGAATCCAATACTTTCTCTCTATATATATATTACATATATACATAGGTAAGAGAAAGTAAAAGGAGCTCTATAAGTTGTAGATAATTAAATTAGTAATCATTGTGTTAAAGAATAATTAATTTTTTGCCTTTAATTAATTAGCTGGAAAGTCTAGAATGAAATGGATCAAGTTGCGTGTATTCTAATGGGGGAACACTAACGCCATCTGGTGCCGCCTCGAGTCAATCGTGTTTTAACGGTTTTCCGAGACGCGCACCTTAAATAAGGGTCAAAGTTTGGTATTCAACTTTTTTGAGAAGTTTTGTTGACATATTCAGCCATGAAGATGGTCGTATATCTGACCAAAACGTCGGCTTAAAGTGGCTTAATTAACGAAATAAATCTAGCTGTAATTGCTTTTTCTTCATTTCGTTCTACAACATCTACTCAGTACCTCACTCTAATAAAAATATAATTTCCATATTCCCACTTCGTGATCGAAAGGCTATTGGGTTTGGAAATGTCAATATTGATAATCTAAAAGCCAAGGGGAGTGGGTTCTGATTCCGGGCAGTCTGATTAATTTATTTAAATCATTTGGATACCAAATAATATAAATAAATAATAGACAGGAAGAGAGGATGTCAGCCAAAAGGAGAGTCTCTATCGAATAAAAATCTCAATCCAGAAGACGTTTCGGCCTTAATTAAAATAAAGCCATCATCAGATCTTAAAGGATTAATGGCAATCTCTTGAAATGCAGATAGAGTTGTTATATATAAACAAATACAAAATTATATAAAAAATATAATATTTCCACTTGAGATGTACAGTGAGCGCTACAATTAAATCCCCACTTAATAGCTATAGCCTTTAGTATATGGTGTAAAGTGAAATAATTTTAATGACCGAAATGGTAAAACGTAATATCTGGTACATATGATTTTATTTTACCTTTTCAAATTTAAAATTATTTCACCATATACCATATACTTAAGGCTAAAGCTATCAGGTGGGGACTTAATTGTGACTCTCACTGTACATTTGAGACTTGGCCGTATTAACTGATAGCACATGACATCTTATGTACAAATATTATATTACTTTCTCTTACCTATGTATATATGTAATATATATATATATATATGAAAGTATTGGATTCATGTCAAAAATTCGATGTCGAGATTTTGATGGATCTTCACGTTTTGAGGTCCCCTGAATCCAAAAAAGTGGGTCCCGCAAATGGTAGTCTGTGGTGTGTGTGTGTCTGTGTTCAATTTTAAGCATAAAGGAATTGAGCTATGAGGCTGAAATTTTATATATAAGTTAAACACCCCCCGAGAAAAATAAGCTTTTAGTCAAAATCGGCCAAAGATTACTAGTACTTTACTGATGTACTTTTTTCAGTTTTTTTCGATTTTTTCAAAATTCGCTCTGACAATTTTGATTAAAATTCAAAAATCAATTATTTTTTAGATGCTCTTTCAAATGTATATTCTCGTTTTGCCCTCAAAATTGTTTGAAGCACACTTTACTCTTGTGCTTCATAGGAAAGATAGGAGAAATGGTTGCCATGGTAACAAAATATAAATATTTTCCCATGTTTATGAATTTGACATCTTAAATTCCAATATATTGGCGGGAACTAAATATATGTCGACACAAAAAATCTGGTGTGACAAGCACAGAACACAACTTTCGATTACCGAAGGTAAGAGAAAGTTGTGTGCTGTGCGCCAGTCACACCAGATTTTTTTATATAATTTTGTTTATGTTTATATATATAACAACTCTATATGCATTTCAATGCTGTACACCTTGAGATTGCCAATAATATCTTAAGAACTGATGAAGGCTTTAATTAAAACCGAAACGTCTTCTGGATTGAGATTTTTATTCGACAGAGGCTCTCCTTTTGGCTGACATCCTCTCTTCCTGTCTATTATTCTAAATAGGCCCCTATATTAAATATGTCTATACAAAAAATCTGGCGTGCATGATGGCACAAGATCCAACTTTCTCTTACTTTCGATAATTGAAAGTGTTCTGTACTTTCACACCAGATTTTTATGTCGACATATAAACGTTGAACGAAACGTTGACCCTTTACAATATAATCTCACTACAACTTTTTTTTTTCTTTTAAAACTATTTGATATTTTTTTATAATCAAATTAATTTCAAGTGAAGTAAAAATAAATATCATAAATCCCTTCAAGTGGTAATAGAATTTTCGGTGCGTGAATTGAAGCGGACATTTTGTTTTTCCAGCTGAATAACATCTCCCAAAGTTTTTTTTTTTTTTTTTAAAGCTATACAATATTTTTCTCCCGTTATCAATCTTTACTCTCCATTCGTTTCAAAAAATAGAATAACTATTCTTTTTTGTTATTATGTGAACTTTGGGTTTTTTTACTTTCTCTTACCTATATATGAGGGGTTCAGAGCAAAAGTGATCCAAGTTTACTTTTTACTCTTTTGAGAAAAAAATGAATCAGTGTCGCGGGTCGAATGATCGATGGATAAGTATGTCCCCGAACAATTTATGTCAAATTTATTGTGTACACTATGAAGGGCAACCTGCTCTATGTACATGTTTAAAATAAATAAATAAAAAACACAACCAAGTATTTATTAATTTAAATATATATAAATATATATTGAATTATAATATATTATAAATGAAATTATAATATATATAAATAAATTATTAATTTTTCATAATTACTTCATGAACCAACACATGATATATATATAATTCTTTAAATAAATAAATAGTTTAAAGTTAAAGCCTTATATTTAATTCCTCTTAATGATATATATATATATATATATACATTTATTTATTTTACATCTCATCACTCATTAAGAACTTAAATTATACTCCATCTAAGTACACATTTTAAATTTTATATTCAGATTTTTGGATTAATTTTTTCAGATATTTTGCATTAAGGTACTGCTGCAGTCTGGAGGATTAATATTGAAATTCGGACATGGTCATTATTAAAATGAATAACTACCATAATTTACTATCCAAAAAGGAAAAAATAAGAAAATTGTTTACTTTGAACTTTTGCTTTGAACCACTCATATGTATATAGAGAAAGTATTGTGATCGTTTCAAAAAAATCGTTTTCTTGTTCCGTGATTCCAAAATTGAGTTCCGCAAAATTCTTCGTCTATCTGTAGGTGTGGACATAATATTCACAAGAATAGCTTTGTGATTCAAATTTTGATATTTAAGTCTAAACAATAAAAAATTCAATTCAAATTGAATTAAATTAGGTAATTGAAGATGAACACAAATTAGTTGGGTAGAAAGAGAACCTTGTCTGTTGTATAGGCTCTATGTTTGTTCCTAATACATTTCAAATAAAAACAAATGTCGAAAGAGTAATTAAAAACATGATCGAAAAAAAGAGGGGGAAAAAGAGCAATAAATCTTTGAATAATTTGCATGTCCGAATAACCATCATGTTATAATCGAACCAACAACATAACTACTGTATACCATAACACACCACTCTCAATTTCTCATCTCAAATATACATATAATAAATTTTCGGCCTGACTCATCAATGCAATTGTTATATTCACCGGGGCCACCCATCCGAAATTTCGCTGTTATTGCATTACTTAACTTATTTTTTGTTTTAAAGTCTTATTCGGCACCGAAACCTTAGATCCCATCCTTAATTATGAAATAAATTTTTCTTGCATAGGTCGGGAAACGAACCCGGGATCCCATCCATCACCCTTCTAAGGTTCTAGGAAGGCCTGAGTCATAACTCAAGCGAACGTATACTTTTGACAGATACAGATAGTATAGTTATGATACATTCATCATTCGATTGACTGAGATGCACACTCCTTGTCTTTTAAGATTATCAATAGGTTTGTTCGTTTCACGTGCCATTGTAAAAAGGGCACGTTATTTTGGTCAAAAGGTGCAAGTTTTGCTAGCGTGTAAAAAATGAATGCAGGGCAAAATGCGTAAATTATACTGCAATGGCAAGCGAAACGAACAGACCTAACTAATATTGTCAATGCCGTTAGGTTTCTTTCTGTAGGATGGGTGTGGGTTCAAAAAAACTCTCATACTTTTTTTTTTTAACTTATTTAAAGACTTTTTTCGGAATCTCTGGTGATTTAGACCCCCTTCCTATTTATTCAAATTGATTGGTACATAGTTTCACTTAATATTCGCTAAGATCCTTCTATCTTGAGGTGCGTGTCTCGAAAAGCCTTTAGAAGACCATTCACTACCGAGTTACTCTAAGCGGCAAGAGATGGCGTTAGTTTTCCCATAGGAAGACAAGGGATTTATTTCATTTGAAAGATTCCAGCTAATTATTAAGGGTAAAAAATTAATTATTTTTCAACACAATGACTACAAATTTAATTATCTATAAGATATAGAGCGAATTTTTAAAAAATATCTTTTCTATAATGCGAATAATCTACAAAAAAAAATTTATTTTTTCGAAAATCAAAAAAAGGGCTTCTATAAGCTGTAGATATTTTAAATAGCTTCAATTTAAAAAAAAAACTTTGAGGTCGATAGCTTCAAAAATGTGGCCGCTGGAATCTCCCGAAATTAGCACCCCGAGACGCGCACCTTAAATAATAAATTGAGTAAGCCTTCAAGTTAGGCAACCGCCTTTCTCATGAGTAGTTCTGGTTGCGCTCTTGATAAGAATAGGGACAAAAACATATTCATATTTGAAATATATCAGTTTTTAAAACTGTCTTAATTACAATTTTGAATTCGAATCTAATAAAAATCAATGCAATTCTTTTTTTTTATTCATTATTAAAGCTTTTGTGGTTTGTATTATTATTTTATTATTATGGGAGTTTTTAATTAAAGTCCACTTTTGTTAGTAATTATTTCAACGTTTCCTCTACTTATTCGTTTTCAAGTACTGTTTGTTCTCTTGCTCCGACTCAAGTGAATTTTTTATTCTTTAAAAATATATTTCCTCCATGTTTCGCTTCTTCTTTTCCGTCAGTTTTTTTTTTTTTTTTTTAATTTAAAATACATTAAATCTAGTTTTCAATTTATATCCACTCAATTTTTGTGTGTGTGAGTAAAAGAAAGGGAAATCTCCATTTTTTTTTTTTTTTTACAAAAGGATATTATTTATACAGTTAAAAAAAATATTTTAATATTGAATCGGAGTTTATTATTTGTTTTTCATTAAACTTGTCTCTTTTCCTTTCTCAAACATAGTTTATATACAATATATGCATTAAAAAGTTGAATTATTCTAAAAATTTCTTACTTTTTATTTTGTTTAAGAGGAAGAAATATGGAGTGGTAATAAAGTCTGAAGTCTTCTTATATTAAATATGAATAATTGCTTTTTTTTATGAAAGTTTTCTTAAAGAAATAAAAAGAAAAGAGATTATTCTGATTATTAAATTTCAATATTTTTTTTAAAGCCTTTGGAATTGGTTATAATTAAAATGAATCAGACTATACCATTATACTACCATACCGTTGATATGGTAAATATGATTTAAAGAGTAATTTAGAACTAACAGAGAACTTATTATATATAGGGTGTTACAAAAAGAATATTCGATGTATAAAGAGCTGAAGCTTAACTCCTCATTCATTGAAGGATGCCCAGGAAATTTTTACTTTCTCCTACCTCTCTTACCTATGTATATATAAAGATTTTTTTGTCTCGACACATATTTAGTTTCCGACAGTACATTCGATTTTCAAGATGTAAAATCTGGTGTGACTGGCGCACAGCACACAACTTTCTCTTACCTTCGGTAATCGAAAGTTGTGTTCTGTGCTTGTCACACCAGATTTTTTGTGTCGACATATATTTAGTTCCCGACAGTACGGAACATTTGAATTCAGATGTAAAATTTATAAGTATGGGAAAATATTTATATTTTGTTACCATGGCAACCATTTCTCCTATCTTCCCTATGAAACACAAGAGTAAAGTGGTCTTCAGAAGATTTCAATCGCAAAATGAGAATATACATTTGAAAGAGCATCTAAAAAATAATTGATTTTTGAATTTTAAAAAAATCGTTGGAGCAAATTTTGAGAAAATCGAAAAGACTGAAAAAGTACATCAGTAAAGTACTAGTACTCTTTGGCCGATTTCGATTAAAAGCTTATTTTTCCGGTCCCGGGGGGTGTTTAACTTAATTATAAAATTTCAACCTCCTAGCTCAATTCCTTCATGCTTAAAATTGAACACACACCCACCCACCCACCCACCCACCCACACACACACACACACACACAGACAGACCATGTCGCGAAAACCAGTTTTTTGGATTCAGGGGACCTCAAAACGTGAAGATCCATCAAAATCTCGACATCGAATTTTTGACATGAATCCAATACTTTCTCTCATATATATATTACATATATACAAAATCTGGTGTGACTGGCGCACAGCACACAACTTTCTCTTGCCTTCGGTAATCGAAAGTTGTGTACTGTGCTTGTCACACCAGATTTTTGTGTCGACATGTATTTAGTTTCCGACAGTAGGGTACAATTGAATTCAAGATGTAAAATTTATAAGTATGGGAAAATATTTATATTTTGATACCATGGCAACCATTTCTCCTATCTTTTCTATGGAGTACAAGAGTAAAGTGGTCTTCAGAAGATTTCAATCACAAAATGAGAATATACATTTTATAGAGAATCTAAAAAATAATTGATTTTTGAATTTTAAAAAAATCGTTGGAGCAAATTTGAGAAAATCGAAAAAAACTGAAAAAGTGAATCAGTAAAGTACTAGTACTCTTTGGTCGATTTTGTTCAAAAGCTTCGTGTCACGTCCCATGGGGGTGCATAACTTAAATATACAATTTCAACCTCCTAGCACTTTTCGTTCTTGAGATATTTTGTTCGACAGACACACAGACAGACACACAGACAGACAGACCATGTCGCGAAAACCACTTTTTGGATTCAGGGGACCTCAAAACGTGAAGATCCATCAAAATCTCGACATCGAATTTTTGACATGAATCCAATACTTTCTCTCTCATATATTAACATATATATAGAGGTACGAGAAAGTAAAAATTTAAAGTATGGCAAAATATTTATGTTTTGTTATCATGGCAACCATTTCTCCTATCTTTTCTATGGAGTACAAGAGTAAAGTGGTCTTCAGAAGATTTCAATGGAAAAATGAGAATATACATTTTAAAGAGCATCTAAAAAATAATTGATTTTTGAATTTTAATCAAAATCGTTGGAGTAGAATTTTGAGAATATCGAAAAAAACTGAAAAAGTGCATCAGTAAAGTACTAGTACTATTTGGTCGATTTTGTTCAAAAGCTTCGTGTCACGTCCCATGGGTGTGCATAACTTAAATATAAAATTTCAACTTCCTAGCTCTTTTCGTTTGAGACACACACACACAGACAGACCATGTCGCGAAAACCACTTTTTTTGGATTCAAGCGACGTCAAAACGTGTATATCCGTCAAAATCTCGACATCGAATTTTTGACATGAATCCAATACTTTCTCTCTCTACAGTATATATTATCATATATAGGAACTCCTCTGGGACGTGACACGAAGCTTTTGAACAAATTCGGTCAAAAAGTACTGCTACTTTACTGATGTGCTTTTTTCAATTTTCTCAAAATTTGCTCCAACGATTTTGATTCAAATTTCATAAATCAATGATTTTTAGATGCTCTTTAAAGTTTATTTTCTCATTTTGTTTACTATATCGATGATTTGCCGGTCAAGTTTGCTTGTTGACTAGAAGTGAAGCAACCGGCGCAAAGGAGAATCTTCATCTTTTACATAAATTAAATTTTAGAAACAATCCGAGAGATGACCTTGATTTGATTTCCCGCGGGCCGACGACCTCTCACCTGCCTGCATCTCCCGATGCAGACGTCCTTCAGGATGACGCCCTCCTCTTTAGATCCTTCCTAGCTACTTGCCCACGTGGATTTCAGAACAAGCGAATGATATATAACCTTGCCCCACATACATTATCGGCATTGAACACCCACACATTTGCAAAAAAAAATTATTACTTAATTAACAACGTAAACTAGCTAGATTAATGATATCCTTAGATTGCTTTTATAGACTACCTTTATTAAATTAATATCGAATTCGAAATTGAATTATTCTCTATTTACCTAGGTATATAGGATATATATATATACTGTAAAATATTGATGATCGATTGCACCGGAAATATCTATTTTCACTTTGGTTGGACGATGTGGTCGAGAATATGTGTGTGGTTGTGGCGTAAATGTAAATAATCAACTGTCAACAATAATTCAAAACCACTCATATTTGCTCACCTATAATAGTGAAATAAATAAATAACCTAGAACGTTGGAAAAAATTAACTTTTGAATTTTTGATATTAAAAGCAATCAAGGGAGGATACCAAAAATACAAAAACAATGTGTCTGATTCATTTGCATCGTAATAAATTAAATATTGTTGGCCCCTGGAACTTTATAGGGGCTTTAATCTCAATGCAGAGAAGACTAAAAATATATTTTTTATTCCTACTTATTTGGTTTGAAAGGGGATGACTAAGGATTTGGATCTTTTTTTTTTTTTGTTCTCTGGATCTAGAATCAGAACGCTTATCCTTTTCAGAGGATTTGCGATTCTTTTCTAAAGAGAGCTTTTTAAAACTTTTTAATTTTTAATAAATTTAGCTTTTAGATTGTTAAAGAATAATGCCTATTTTTTTTATATATCTTTCATTCAAACGTCTAAATATGTACAAATTCGGCAATATGATTAGAATTTGCGGATCGGATTCCTTTTTCAAAATCAGATCAGATGACCGTGTTTGTCGGATCTTCGGATCGGATCGCTAGTTCTTTTGCAGACGGAATAGTGGATCAGATAGTTCGAACTGCCCTGATCTGCGGATCGGATCGCTAATCCTTTTTAAAGGATTTTTAGCTTCCCTGTTTGCAGGGATTTGGACATTATTCAAAATCAGTTCTTTTAGACCAGATTTTTCCATCCTTTTGAAGTTCACAGGTGCTGGTGAGTTTGATGATATATCAATCATACTCACCAGTGGAACCATCGTAAATATTTTTGACCTGGAATGTACATGTGTAACATTTTTATGACGAAACAACAATGTATATGCCAAGGATAACACTGACTAACTCTGTGCAATTGTATTTCAATCTAAGGACTGAAGATGGTTCTTAAATAAAAGGAACCAAAACGTCTCCGGTGATTGAACCTGCATAAGTCAGTCTATTTATTGGCTGCTCCTGCCCATAATTATCCATCTATTCACCTTAAGATTATTCAATCTATTTCTTGTCTATTGTCACCATAGCAGAAAAGGTTTGCTCGCATAGATAGGATGTTGAAAAGGTCAATATTATATCTGTGATAATTGCTTTCTTCGTTAAGTTAGGATAGTCCTCTCTCCGTTGAAGCCAAAAAGTAGCCAGCGAAGCCTCACTCTTGGTGAACTTACCTTTGAATGTGGAAGAACAATAAGTTTTTTTTGGTTTATCTTAATATGTCGCGGTGCCGGGGCACACAGGTTGGAATCACTGTTTTTGAAAGTTCTGACTGCTTTTCGAAACTGATACTGCACAGATTCCAATATCCCCACCTCCTCTCTTTTTCCGTAGGTCTCTTCAGTCATTAATGTCAGACCTGACGTGATTACTCTGAAGAGTAACTTTCTTGCGAAGCTTACTGAGGTGGGTTCCCGTTTTCCTCCTCAGAAGGAGGCATCTCAAATCCAGTTAGATAATTTATTGCCATGAGGTGTATTTGAACTCGAGTTATCTTCAACTCTGAATTATAAGCTTATCTGCTTTATCCCCTCGGCTAATCGCCTCCTCGAGGCCGACCAAAGAAATCGCCTATTTTTGACAATTCCAGTAGTTTATAAACTATCCTTTATATCTCCATTCATAAAAATATTGTCAACATCTTTATCTATTACCTATAAAAACTTATGCTATTTCCTTTTTGTATTTACAAATTTATTATTCAAAACCACCCTCTATTTATTAATATTTAAAATTTTATATCCATTAAAAGAATAAATAAATAAATCTTCGTCACTCACTGTATATCATAAATATATTCGATGATCTTTAAAGGTTTTTTTTCCTTGTGGGGGGGGAGAGTATTTCAATATAAAAGTTGTTCAAGAAATCCCTCTCTCTCTTTTATGAGGTGTATAAATCATCCAACCTTCTAGTTTAACATCCTCCCCTCTTTTTTTAGAGAGAGATTTTTTTAACACATTTACATTGACCTTCTACACTTGAAGGTTTGAACTTGCTTAGTGTTGTTGTTGTTAAGAGCTGTGTTGTTGTTGTTGTCCCTGACGCCTTTTCATTGCTCAATGCAATTTAGAAGTAAATTAGATGAGAGGAGAGGGTTCAGCAATTAACAGGAACAGGAAAAAAAAAGAGAATAATAAAACTTCAATGGAAAAAAAATTATCCAGGATTTTTTACTGTCACTGGTTAATGGAACGTAAACCGACCAAAAATCAGATTCTAAAGAATAGTCAAAATTTTATACTCTCTAACACTCTTAACTCATCACTAAATATCTAAAATTTGATTAATTGGTTTTATGTTTTTATTAATAAAATAATTATTACATTAAATAGTATTATTTTTTTCTAAAATTATTTCAAAACATTCTTCAAAAAGTATTTATGCCAAAAATTCTGAAGGAAATTCACGTTTTGAGGGCCAAAAAAGTGGGTCTTATAAAATGGTCCGTCTGTGATCAGAAATGAAGCATGAAGGAATTGATCTAGGATATTAAAATTTTATACGTATTTAAGTTTGGCACCTCGCTGAGACGTAAAAATAATCTTTTAAATAACTACCAGTCACACCAGAATTTTTAGTTAAAAAAATTTATCTACTTTTGTATTCAAAAATTATCTTTTGGAAAATCTCTGATCTTAATTCACTAATCAATAAATTAAAGCCATCCCCCCCCCCCTCCATCGTCCTATTGATTAAGTCAAAAAACTCCGACTGACAAGGGAAAGAATCGGAAGAAGATGAGTCCCAACAAAACTTGATGACTCCAAATCAATAGACGTCATCGTCTAAAAAAAAAAAAAACCGTGCCATCGGCGATATTTGATTAAGACGAAAACTTGAAACAAGACTTTAATCTAATATCGAAAGAATTGACAAAAAAAAAAAAAAAAAAAAACACGCAATAAATCCAATTATTTTGAAATTTTTCTCAATTCGAAAACGAACTCTCAGGTCGTTACTTGATCTCTTATTTCAAGATAAATAAATTATTAAAGTGATGTTTCCTCATATATAAATTTTTGTTTTAATGAACTTTTAGAATTTTTCAGAATTTCTTAAGCTTCTATTCTTCTGTATTTTGATACAGTTCATAATAACAAGTATAATTTTTAAGTAGGCCTTAGGTATTACTCGTTCTTACCAATTCTTAGTCTTCCTCGGATAGTGGGAATGAATAGGGCTACTGTAGCTAGAAAGTTTTTTTTCAGGGGGTGGTTTGCCCAAAATTCGTTCGATGGGAAATCAATTTTTTTTAAGTCTCACTTAAATTCTTAGAAAAGTAGAAACGTAGGGCTTATAGCTGGTAGTTCAATCAGAATAGGTGAGAAGAGAAGAAGATCCGCAGATAGTTATATTCCATTATTTTTATTCCCATTATGTTGACCGGGACCGAAATTGCGTCAACATAATGGGAATAAAAATAATGGAATATAACTATCTGCGAATTTTCTTCTTCTTCTCACCTATCCTCACTTAAACTTGTTATCTCTTTTTGCTAAGTCCATACCTCCTCGCTTCTTTTCTTCGGGCTCAGGTCCACATAAATGCCATATTGTCTTCACTGAGGATGGCCGATATCATGACATCCAGAAATATTTGCCTTATAAATTGATATAAGACTCAAAAGTTGATTTTATTTCTCTTTTTATATATTTCTTCATCAAAAAATGTATTCCCGAGTCAAAACATAAATTCCTATTTAAACCTCAAAATCTTCAGTGGGGTTTTCGAGGATCAGTTTAATTTTTTGAGATTGGATTCAACATGAGAAAGTAATCCCAGTTTGTACCTCAAAATCCTACTTTATGGAGGTTTACAATTGAGGTTTAAATCAGAACTGCAGAATCTACAATAATAGAAAATTTCTTTATGAATACTAATTTGAATTCTGAACTATAATATTAGAATGATGATGATAGCCCAGATAGAATTTTTAATATCCCCTTTAAAAAAAAAGAAAAATTATAAGACCATGGAAAAACTTTACTATTATAAATCTAGAGTTGCAATTCAACTCGGGTTCAAGACCCGCTTGCCTTAAAAAATTATCGAACATTACCAATGTCAACAAACTATATAGCTATTCTTTTCTTTACTTTATTTCTTACTCATTGCCAATATCCCCTCCTGGGGTAGGTAAGTGGGAGGTGTGCTATCACAAAGGGCCCTAAAGACCGTTCTCTGCTAACACTATAATATAAGTAAAATTTTTTTAAAACTTTCTTAACCCTCACTATTCGAGGGTAATTTGTAAAATTTATTTACATAATTCTATGAAGGTCTACTAGAAAACCTATGTTTTTTTTATAATTTATCATCAAATCAGTAACGACAAAAACTTCTAAATTACATTACAAATTTCCGCTAATTAATTAAAACAATCGAGGCGTGACGAGAGATCACTGCCCTTCTGATGAGATTTCGCCACATTTTTGTTGTTCCTTGTTATTAGAGTTGCTCGTGAGAAAAGGTGGTTAGGGCAGGTCCATTTGTACATAGCACTTTGCCTGTCCTCTTGCCTCATTCATTCATTTCAACCATTTCATGGTTAATTAATGTAAAAAGCTCTCTTCTCTTATTACATATCTAACAATCACCATCAATAATACAATTTTACCCAAAAGTGTCTCAGCGAGAGAATTGTCTTCCAATTAATTTAAATAAATAACGACGGATGAGTTAATTGGTTTTTGCTTGCTAGACGAGTATGGATTACAGGAGTACTTGATGAACACGAGTTATCCGAACTAGGACTTATTTTACATATCATAGGAAATTACGAAACTGAACGAAATAATATGTTTATCTATAACCTATGAACAATGGGGCATAAATTTATCTTCTAATCAGAAATTTTATTACTGTTTAATATATAATTATTATTATTAGTTCGAAATTTTTTTAAGCCTAAGGGAACTTGATAATTTAACCTAAATCTAAAACTCTTTTATGACCCATCATCTACCTCTAACTTATTTATTACACCTTTTAATAACTTCCAAGATTTTATGTTTTTCATCTTAAATTATATCTGTATTTGTTTTGAGATCGTCCATTTAGAATATATCTTTTCACTATAAAAATTTTATTTCTTTTGATAAAGACACATTAGTTGTGGGATGAGTTTGTGTTTATTATTATTATTTGAAATTCCTATCGGGATCCCCGCGGTGCTTCCGTGGACGAAGACACACACCTCAAACCCAACTGGCCTCTGGTCGTAGCCATCTACCGACATCCCATGAAGTTACATCATTTCCTTACTCTAACTCCTGCTGCGTTCGTTTCTAGCTAGTGAACTAATTACTATTTCTGGTTCCTTTTATCCAATCTCTTCTATTCTAGGGAGGATGTCCTAGTTTGTGTTCAATTACTGGACTCGAACCAGAACTACCTTTTCCTAGGTCGCCGATGACTTAGGTATCTTTCATAATATCGAAGCAAATATGCTGATTAGTATAGTTCCGGAAGTTTCTTTGTCAATTAATATTATAAAATTCGAATGATTTCTTCATCTTTAATGTAAATTGAAAGAGAAATTAGGACCAGAAAAGGAAAAAAAAGTTGAAAGAAGAAAGTCTGATAAGGCAAGAGAGAGGTGGAGGTGGGTTAATCTAGAGTTTGGTTGGTGATGTTTGCTCATGGTTATGCTCACCTTTAATGGAGTAGCTGAGGGTGGGGCTCTTATCAGCGACCCTCAGCCACCGCAGCCAGAGATAAGAGCAATGACGATGTGCCACTGCTTCGCAAACACACGTGTCGATGCATGCCAGCCGATGATTAAAACAATGGTGGAAGGAGAGACTACCTTGTTAAATCTAACGACGTATACACTAAAAACAATAGGAATTTTATTATCTATCTAAACACCGGCGCAGTTACTAACATCGTTATTAAATTTAATTCGTATCTCTCTTGAATCATAATGCACTTTTATAACTTTTTTCACTTTTGAGAACTACGTAACAATGAAAACAAACATGGCAGCTCAAAGCGTGAGAGGAGGAAGAGGGGGAAGTCATTCCTCCAAAATTTCGGCGCTACCTTCATTTTTCTTCGGAAGATACATTAAATTTTTTATAATGATTGATTTTTGACCTTTTTAAAAAAAAAAGTTTAATTAAAAATTAATTGCAATTTTATTTGATTATGGCAATGAACTTTTGAGAAGTTACAGAGAAACGGTGAGAATAGAGTGGGAGAGATAATGACCACCCCCTCCTCCCCTATGTTTGTTTTCATTGTTACGTAGTTCTCACGAGTGAAAAACCTTATGAAAGTACATTGCTTATCAACTAATCAATCATTCATTTTATATGTCGACACAAAAAATCTGGCGCGACTAGTCACACCAGATTTTTTATATTTTATCAATTATTAATACATATATAAGTTATCGAGTTTGCACCTTTTACAAAATACCTTTTTCTAACAAGGTCATAGAAAAGAAAATTATAGATTCTTATACAATAAAAACATTGGGAATATTTTTTATAATATATTTTGTATCGTTTTACACACAACATTATTTCGTTTACCACAACATGGCATTTTTAATTAAGTCTCTCGTTCAGCATTTTTATTTATACCAATATACTGTTATAATCATGTAGGTGTATTTTCGTATTTGATTATAATGATACACGAAAAAAAACAATATGCTGTAATTTGTGTTTAAAAAAACAACAAATCAGTCATTTTGAAAGTTCCCTTGACCTACTTG
Source organism: Euborellia annulipes (assembly GCA_023213315.1). NCBI lineage: Eukaryota > Metazoa > Arthropoda > Insecta > Dermaptera > Anisolabididae > Euborellia > Euborellia annulipes. The sequence goes on from JAKCPI010030776.1 coordinate 16,384, forward strand.
TAATCAAGGGAAACAATTAAAGATTCCAAAGATCCATCCTTTCGATTTTATTCATTTTTGTGAATAAAATTTATGACATTATAATAAAAATGTTGAATTAGAGATAATAAATTATTATTATTCTTTTTTACTTTCTTAAAATTGAAGGGTTGTTGAAGGCTAGAAATCATTTTTTTTTTTAATCCGATATTTCTGGTCCCATAACAATTTGAAATTTTGAATTGCTGGAAACTAAATTATAAGTCGCCACGAAATAATCTGTTGTGCCCCTCTTTCTGGTAATAAGTGCCGACCCCTCCATGTGGAACTAAAATTGATTTCTTTTAAATTTTTGAATATTCTTTTTACTTATTCATAAAGATACCATTTGATCTTCAGCTACGATAAATTTCTCCTATGAAATGCCCATTTTAATATTAATATCTCTCCACATTAAAAGTTTTTTATTCTATACATAAATTCTAAATAAATTCTTTACAAGCCTGTTTTTTCAATTTTATTGACATTTAACAACCGATTCCAACTTCATTGACAATGTCACCAACTTTTAATTCGACATTAAAAAGAAAAAAAAATACCATTGCCATATTTCAAGTTTTTTATTAGTTTATATATATAGCACATAAATCAAGGGAAAATATGAAAATATTGCCTAAATTAAATGTAAATTGGCTAAAATTGTTAACATATTTGATTATAGGTTATGTTGTTAATTTGAAAAAAATTATATAGAAATTATATATAAATTTTTTTTTTAATTTGATTAAATTCTCATCTGATTATAAATAAATAACTCTAGGTTAAGTTTCAAAAGGTTTTTATTTTTAGCTTATGGGCATTTCGACGTTAATACATCATCAGAGCTTTGACACAAACTTACTGAGAAACTAATTGTGCCACAGCTCTCTACGATGTATTAAAGGGGTTCAGGAGCGACGTC
>JAKCPI010030777.1:0-10063 GCA_023213315.1 Euborellia annulipes
CTATGGTGTAAATAATTGAAAAATGGTATTTCAGACCTCAGAATGTTCTATCAGACCCATCAAAGGGACCCCCCCCTAAAATTTATTTTTCTCTTGATTTTAATAAAATTTAAATTGAAATTATAAAAAAATAATTGTGAGATTTAATTTTCAAAAAAACGCGTTTTGTTCCACTTAATTGAATAATTTTCTGAAAATTTTAAGTTAAACGCCTTCGATCCGAAAAAAGTTTCACTTGCATCGTGGTTTCATAAAACCACACAATGATTTTTTTTTTTTTTTGTTTTATGAAGTAGGCCATCCTTTTGAATAAGGCTGGGGATAATTACAAATAGATATTATCAACTTCAAAAAAGTAAGAGCAGGCATTTATTGAATCCCGATTTAATATAGCTGTCCATCTGGTGAGTATATTTACTCTTTAGCATATAAAAAAGTTTTTTATCGACCTATTTAGTTGCAAAATAATAACGTTAAAGACTTGCTTTAGGGTAAGAGTGATGGGAAAGTTGTCACTCTCCTTAGGGACTCTACTTTTCACGCTCTTAGCAATAAAATAAACTTTTTGACAAAGGATTATTTCAAAATTAACCTTTGCTAACTAACTTCTTCGTCTAAGAAGTTATAAAATTTATATTTTCCACCTATTTCTAAAAAAAAAGAAATAAATGTGATTAATTGCTTATCATAATGTAGGCCTATAACTTAGGTTGGTTTACTGTCCCATCAGATTTTTTTATTCTTATATGGATCCTGTTACGCATTAGTGTGTCAAGCGCCAGCTACCGAGTTTTTGAGAAAATTAACATTAAAGTTTTTTGTTTTGATTAGATTATATTTAATTTTTTTTGTCAATTGTGCAGAAGTAGCATTTAAATATAAATTTTTTTAGGACTTATTTCATAAAAAATACTATTAACCTCGTGATTGGAACAAGCTCCCTGCGTCTATCTTCCCCAAAACCTACAATCTTCAGACTTTCAAAGTCTAACCTCAACGAGCATCTTCTCAGTTCCCGCAGTTGAGTTTCCCCTTAGCACTACTCCTTTTGTTCCTGGCTGCATGTGACTATTGGTCATTATAGGTCTTCGGACCTTATACCCATTCAAAAAAAATTGTAGGAAAGGAAAATGGCCAATAATTTTTTTGAGTTGATCCTTAAAAGGACCTTTGTTTTGATTACTTTTGTTAATAAGAATATTAGCCCTGAGAAGGACTATTGGTTGTACAGCTTCTTTTGTAAATAATTTAGCCCTGATAAGGACTGTTTAAAGTATCACTTTTGCTAATAACAAAGCACAGTAACTTTTGCTAATAATTAATTGTAACAACACCTTTTGCTAATAATTAAATTGGCCATTTGGGTCAAAGGGAATAAATGAGACAATGAGAGAGGGCGACGCCACAAACCTGTTGCGGAACGCCGCTAGGGCGCTCCAGGAGATGTTGCTCCAACGACGACGTATAGCAAAAGAGGGAGAGACTCCAAGCCGTCGACCTTTTATAGCCTCGGTTCAAAGCGGAGACGGAGAGGGGCGGAGCCCCTCTGAGAGCATCAAAGAGCGGACATGCCAGTTAGGTCTCTTTAAAAGGGCCCCAACCTGATCCGGAAGTTGTGCAAAACCACGACGATCACCAGACGGACGTCCTTTGCATTCACAAGTCGACGACAGAGGTCACTAGACGAGTGCCCCTGTATTTGAAGACGACGACGGTGGAATCAGGCTGATTCCACATTACGACGGAATAATCGGCGAACAGACGGTTCTCCATTATTCAAAGACGACTACAAGCCCAGAGGGACAGAGGGTCCGCCACTATCCAGGGAAATTGCCGAAGAAGACACCGCCATCAGTTAAGTGCGCGTCGCGTTTTCTCTCGCAATCTCATTATTCCCACGCAAGTACAATTATAGTGCCGCTTCTCTTATGTAAATATAGTTACTGTGCCGTTTTATTAACTTCTTATAAACTTCTAATTTGAATTAATTATTCATCAGTGTAAATAGACCTTTTTTTTATTTTTTTAATTTTTATATGTAAATAAACTTTATTTTACATTTATTAATAAACCAACATTTAGAATTGTAAATATATTTTTCGCCTTTTATTTTACAATTCCCTACAATATGTACATTATTATTATATGTAGTTAAATTTTTCCTATAACCTACTACACCTTGGTTGATGAGAGTAGCTGCAAGCTTCAATTATTAAATTCAATACATTCTCCTCCTAAATAAGTGATTCCAGGGCTTTTCATATATTATCTGTATCAGCCAAATGTATCCATTTGCGAGAGTTGGGACAGAGAGCTTTCTCTCTAAGCTTAGAGACGTTAGAACAAGCGCCTTATTCAGTTGCGTCCAACACATAAATCACATAATAAAACCTTACACATAATAAATTTTCATTATTTAATTATTTTTATTTAATTATCATTAACATCATACTTTTAAATCTCCATTAAAAGGTGCTTGCTTTTTCTAAACTTTATGGTTGTTTCTCTCACCGATAGGGTGCACTGCTAGAGTGGATACTTTTGGCTGATACAGATAATACATACTCTTATTTTCAATTATTTCACTGAAAGATTACACAGGGGAATAAAAATTTTTTTTTTTTGGTATAAGCTTATGAAATAAATTTAGATTAGGGTCGCCCGACCGAAACAAGATTTTCGGTCGTAACCGAAACCGAAACTTGTATTTCCTATAAAAAATTCATATCATTTTACCTTTTTCTTTTTTTAAACACTCACACTTTTTTTCTCATTCACACTCACACTCACACACACATCCACAGAGTCTTTTCGGCAACTCAGGTCATATAAGACTCTGACGATAACCGTTATATTACTGGATTTGGATACCAAATGGCTTAAATAAAAATGCCTGGCCCCCAATTGATATATTTACAAATAACGAGTATCCTTAAAAGTCTTAAATGGCCTAAGTTGCCGAAAATACTGTGTGTAAGCGAGTGTGAATGTGAATGGTAAAAAAGTGTGTGTTAAAAAATAAAAAAAATGATAAATATTTTATAAAAATGAAATGAGATTTTATATCAAGATCAAAATTAATATGATAATCAATTTTGGGGGCCCCCATATTCGATGGGGCCCTAGACGCCGAGGACTTGCTTAAAATCCGCACCTGAGTGCCAATATTACAGTGGAAGAGCTGGCGACAAAAATGGGCAAGAGTTTTCTGAAGGCTAATATTTTCAGAATAGATTGCATTTTAGTGATGGAAAGATACTCTAGAGTCAGCACTTCCAGTACCGGGGCCTTAGCCGGTAAACTTGGGGGAAGATGATTTTTCGCAAATATCTCCAAAACTATGCGATTTTCCGCAAAGAATCATCTATACAAAAATAATCGAAATTAAATTACAAACAAAAATGATCTTGTACATAATTACTCTAAAGTGAACGGTTCGGGAGATAGAGAGGTAAAATTTATAATTCATATGAAAGGAGACACTGATATAGAGAAATATTTATCTTTTTACCATGACAAGCATTGTTAGAATTACAAATTTTACCCCTCTTTATCTTCCGAACCGTTCCCTTTAGCGTGATTATTTACTAGACCATTTTTGTTTGTAATTCAATTTCGATTATTTTTGTATAGATAAATTATTGCGGAAAACCGCATAGATTTCGAGGTATTAGCGAAAAACCATCTTCCCCCAAGTTTACCGGCTAAGGCCCCGGTACTGGAAGTGCTGACTCTAGAGTATCTTTCCATCACTAAATGCAATCTATTCTGAAAATATTAGCCTTCAGAAAAGTCTTGCCCATTTTTGTCGCCAGCTCTTCCACTCTAATATTGGCACTCAGGTACGGATTTTAAGCAAGTCCTCGGCGTCTAGGGCCCCATCGAATATGGGGGCCCCCAAAATTGATTATCATATTAATTTTGATCTTGATATAAAATCTCATTTCATTTTTATAAAAATATTTATCATTTTTACTTTCTCTTACCTCTAGATATATGTTAATATATATAGAGAGAGAAAGTATTGGATTCATGTCAAAAATTCGATGTCGAGATTTTGATGGATCTTCACGTTTTGAGGTCCCCTGAATCCAAAAAAATGGTTTTCGCGACATGGTCTGTCTGTCTGTCTGTGTGTGTCTGTGTGTCTGTCTGTGTGTGTGTGTTCAATTTTAAGCATGAAGGAATTGAGCTATGAGGCTGAAATTTTATATTTAAGTTAAACACCCCCGGGACCGGAAAAATAAGCTTTTAATCAAAATCGGCCAAAGAGTACTAGTACTTTACTGATGTACTTTTTCAGTTTTTTTCGATTTTCTCAAAATTCGCTCTAACGATTTTGATTAAAATTCAAAAATCCATTATTTTTTAGATGCCCTTTCAAATGTATATTCTCGTTTTGCCCACAAAATTGTTTGAAGCACACTTTACTCTTGTGCTTCATAGGAAAGATAGGAGAAATGGTTGCCATGGTAACAAAATATAAATATTTTCCCATACTTATAAATTTTACATCTGAATTCAAATATTCCCTACTGCCGGGAACTAAATACATGTCGACACAAAAAATCTGGTGTGACAAGCACAGTACACAACTTTCGATTACCGAAGGTAAGAGAAAGTTGTGTGCTGTGCGCCAGTCACACCAGATTTTTTTTATTTTTCAACACACACTTTTTTACTTTCTCTTACCTATGTATATATGTAATATATATATTAAGTATAAGTATTGGATTCATGTCAAAAATTCGATGTCGAAATTTTGATGGATCTTCACGTTTTGAGGTCCCCTTAATCCAAAAAATCTGGTGTGACTGGCGCACAGCACACAACTTTCTCTTACCTTCGGTAATCGAAAGTTGTGCACTGTGCTTGTCACACCAGATTTTTTGTGTCGACATGTATTTAGTTCCCGGCAGTAGGGAATATTTGAATTCAGATGTAAAATTTATAAGTATGGGAAAATATTTATATTTTGTTACCATGGCAACCATTTCTCCTATCTTTCCTATGAAGCACAAGAGTAAAGTGTGCTTCAAACAATTTTGTGGGCAAAACGAGAATATACATTTGAAAGAGCATCTAAAAAATAATTGATTTTTGAATTTTAATCAAAATCGTTAGAGCGAATTTTGAGAAAATCGAAAAAAACTGAAAAAGTACATCAGTAAAGTACTAGTACTTTTTGGCCGATTTTGATTTAAAGCTTATTTTTCCGGTCCCGGGGGTGTTTAACTTAAATATAAAATTTCAGCCTCATAGCTCAATTCCTTCATGCTTAAAATTGAACACACACACACACACACAGACACACAGACACACACACAGACAGACAGACCATGTCGCGAAAACCACTTTTTTGGATTCAGAGGACCTCAAAACGTGAAGATCCATCAAAATCTCGACATCGAATTTTTGACATGAATCCAATACTTTCTCTCTATATATATATTACATATATACATAGGTAAGAGAAAGTAAAAAGTGGTTTTCGCGACATGGTCTGTCTGTGTGTGGGTGTGTGTCAAATTTTAAGCATGAAGGAATATAGCTATAAGGCTGAAATTTTATATTTAAGTTAAACACCCCCCGGGACCGGAAAAATAAGCTTTAAATCAAAATCGGCCAAAGAGTACTAGTACTTTACTGATGTACTTTTTCAGTTTTTTTCAATTTTCTCACAATTCGCTCTAACGATTTTGATTAAAATTCAAAAATCAATTATTTTTTAGATGCTCTTTCAAATGTATATTCTCGTTTTGCCCTCAAAATTGTTTGAAGCACACTTTACTCTTGTGCTTCATAGGAAAGATAGGAGAAATGGTTGCCATAGTAACAAAATATAAATATTTTCCCATACTTATAAATTTTACATCTGAATTCAAATATTCCCTACTGCCGGGAACTAAATACATGTCGACACAAAAAATCTGGTGCGACAAGCACAGTACACAACTTTCGATTACCGAAGGTAAGAGAAAGTTGTGTGCTGTGCGCCAGTCACACCAGATTTTTACCATTCACATTCACACTCGCTTACACACAGTATTTTCGGCAACTTAGGCCATTTAAGACTTTTAAGGATACTCGTTATTTGTAAATATATCAATTGGGGGGCCAGGCATTTTTATTTAAGCCATTAGGTATCCAAACCCAGTAATATAACTGTTATCGTGAGAGTCTTATATGACCTGAGTTGCCGAAAAGACTCTGTGGATGTGTGTGTGAGTGTGAGTGTGAATGAGAAAAAAGTGTGAGTGTTTAAAAAAAGAAAAAGGTAAAATGATATGAATTTTTTATAGGAAATACAAGTTTCGGTTTCGGTTACGACCGAAAATCTTGTTTCGGTCGGGCGACCCTAATCTAAATTTATTTCATAAGCTTGCAATGCTATTACGGGGGTGTATGTGTTGCTGAAAGAGAAATAATTATACTTGGGGAAAACACAATAAAACGACATGAATAAATTTTAAACAGAACTTATGGTTTTATTAAAATGATTAGTTTGTTATGAGAGATATCTAGCTTCGCAATAGATATTTATTAATGATTCTAATGATATTAATTATAACGTAATTTAATAAAGAATTTTATTTTTTTTATAGATATGTATTATTTTAAGTATTATATAATGTAGAATTTTTTTATTTATTTTATTTTTATTAATAATATTTAAACTATGAGAGCTCTTTTATTCATTAAAATACCGGTAGTAAGATAATAATTAATTGTTATTTACGTAATTATTTTTATATTTTTTATATGTTATTGTATTGATTTTGCTTTTGTTTTGCTTTGTTATTGTATTAATTTTGCTTTTGTTTTGTTTTGTTATTGTATTAATTTTGTTTTTGTTTTGTATTTTTATTGTATTAACTTTACTTGCGTTCTGTTTTATATTGTATTAATTTTGTATGGTTTATGTTAATTTTTATGTATCTATTTTGTAAACATTTTGGCCCAATGGCGCGTGGCTAAACGGGCGAAATAAAAATAAAAAAAAAAAATTTTTTAAATTTTTATTTATTGAGATTTAAATTTTTTTATTTGCTAGCTAGCAAAGCACTAACACTGTGGGGGAGGGGTTGTTGAAAGCGTATCACTTATCTGGTGATGAATCGGCAGCGGGAATGATGATTGGAGGTGACCTCCTCAGGTGCACAAGATCCCAAGCCAAAATGATGGAACACCTGGTTTATCATGTGGTGTGTGTAGTGCTTGTGTCGAAGCCGGAACAATATCAACGGTCACCAACAATGGATTTTTTCCGAGTTTTGATGTTAATACTTTGAGATATGGCGTAGCAATGATTTTCTCCTCTCTTAACCCTTTCGTCGAGTCCTTTTCCTCTCCTCCTTTGAGATGGGGGGAGGGGGAAGCTTCACCCTTTCTTCGCTCGCTAAGTCTGAGCTTTACGTAATCTCCCCTCCACTTCGCACAAAACACTCGCGCACATGCTTTGATTGTCCTTGAAATTTTATTTCTAACTTAATATAATTTTAAGAAATTTAATATGTAATTATAAAAGATACACTCAGAAAAAAAAATTTAATTTAATAATTAATCTATATATATAATAGCGGTGTGTCCGTCTGTCCGTCTGTCTGTCTGTCTGACTGTCTGTCTGTCTGTCTGTCTGTCCGTCTGTCTGTCTGTCCGTCTGTCACGCTCTGTTTGACCAACTTCCCATTGGAATTTTTCTATATATATAATAGCGGTGTGTCCGTCTGTCCGTCTGTCTGTCTGTCTGTCTGTCTGTCTGTCTGTCTGTCTGTCCGTCTGTCTGTCTGTCCGTCTGTCACGCTCTGTTTGACCAACTTCCCATTGGAATTTTGAAACGAAATTTTGCAGTCTTATAGAGGACGTTATAGAGAGTCCCGGAAAAATACTCGGGTCCCGAAATTCCTATAACTTTTGAGTTATTAATTCCTAAAGTTACGATTTCTCCCATAGGAAATGTATAGAGAAATATTCAAGTATTCTTTGAAGTTGTGTATTCTATGGAGGTAAACAAATCCTCAAGCAGGCACTGGATTGGAATACGTAGTAATTTCTTTTTATAATTAAGAAAAGCGAGGGTCCGCCGCAGGCGGGCCCGAGCCAGCGGCTGGGGGTCCAGGGGGCGTAGCCCCCCTGTCAGACGCCAGCCCGTTTCTCATATTTAAGGCGAGGGTCCGCCGCAGGCGGGCCCGAGCCAGCGGCTAAGGGGTCAGGGGGGCGTAGCCCCCGCCTCTAGACGCCAGCCCGTTTCTCATATTTAAGAAAGGCGAGGGTCCGCCGCAGGCGGGCCCGAGCCAGCGGCTGGGGGGCCCAGGGGGCGTAGCCCCCCTGTCTAGACGCCAGCCCGTTTCTCATATTTAAGAAAGGCGAGGGTCCGCCGCAGGCGGGCCCGAGCCAAGCGGGCTGGGGGGTCCAGGGGGCGTAGCCCCCCCGTCTAGACGCCAGCCCGTTTCTCATATTTAAGAAAGGCGAGGGCCCGCCGCAGGCGGGCCCGAGGCAGCGGCTGGGGGTCCAGGGGGCGTAGCCCCCTGGCTAGACGCGAAGCCTGCCGAAGGCGGGCGGCGCGGCTAGTATTATATTAAATGCTCATTACATTGCAAGCTTATACCAAAAAAAAAAAAATTTTATTCCCCTGTGTAATCTTTCAGTGAAATAATGGAAAATAAGAGTATGTATTATCTGTATCAGCCAAAAGTATCCACTCTAGCAGTGCACCCTATCGGTGAGAGAAACAACCATAAAGTTTAGAAAAAGCAAGCACCTTTTAATGGAGATTTAAAAGTATGATGTTAATGATAATTAAATAAAAATAATTAAATAATGAAAATTTATTATGTGTAAGGTTTTATTATGTGATTTATGTGTTGGACGCAACTGAATAAGGCGCTTGTTCTAACGTCTCTAAGCTTAGAGAGAAAGCTCTCTGTCCCAACTCTCGCAAATGGATACATTTGGCTGATACAGATAATATATGAAAAGCCCTGGAATTACTTATTTAGGAGGAGAATGTATTGAATTTAATAATTGAAGCTTGCAGCTACTCTCATCAACCAAGGTGTAGTAGGTTATAGGAAAAATTTAACTACATATAATAATAATGTACATATTGATTATTCCTTATAACTAGAGCCCGGATTTTTATGCAGTAAAAACCGCTAAATAGGCCATATAATATGCAGTAAAAGTATTAAAATATGCAGCAAAATATGCAATATATTTATGGCAAAAATATTAAGTAAATGGCTTCCAATTAAAGGTAAATCATGATTTCTACTGATTCAAAACTAATGGTGTTTTATTTTTGGAAGGAAATGATAAAAGAAAAAAAAATTGGTCTAGCAATAAAAACTAAATTTAATTAAAAAAACAAAAAAAAAAAAAAAAAACAAAGAGCAATCCATTGCGAAATTTTTGAAGCAAACGAGGACCCCCTGTTTTGGCATTTTTTTTCTTTAATTAATTTGACTTCGAAGCAAGGGCGGATACAAGGGGGTAAGGGGGGGGTAAAGGGGGTAATTGCACTCTCCCCCCCCAACCCGAGATTTGAAAAAATACTTTTTTTCGAAAAAAAAAAAAATTATTTTTAATGTAAAATTTTAAAAATTTGATTTGTATTTATATTCTGGCAAACAAGTACAGAATGCGCCTTTAAATTACCGAAATTAAGAAAAAATAGTGTGCTGTAACACGAGTCACTCCAGATCACCCCCCGGGAAACATCTCTGGATCCGCCCTTGCTTCGAACTATGAAACACAACTAACTTGATATTCATCCAACGAAAATTCAAGCAAAATTAAATTTATTTCTTAAAAGAGGATGTAAAGAATAAAAAATAAAGTTATTTATTTTTTACAATGTAATAAAAGGCCGTAAATTTTTTTTTCGTTTAGATTTTTTTTTTTTTTTTGTTTAAAAAAAAAAAAATTAAAATAAAATGAAACTTTTACTGAAAAAAAATTTAAAATATCCAAAAAGTTTTAAATATGCAACTTTATGCAATATTGACCAAATATGCAAAAATATGCAATATAGAATTTGAACCCTAGCTCCAAGGGGGCATGA
>JAKCPI010030778.1:0-10390 GCA_023213315.1 Euborellia annulipes
AATCGATGTTTTTTGAAAATGCTATAACTTTTTTTTGGCTGGGTCGAAAATCTGAAAAAAAAATTCTCAGACACGTTTTCAATAGGGTACAAAAAGATGACAAAGTTTCAGCCAAATCAAAAATGGTCGGGTTCAAAAGTGGTCGAGTTGGCGTGGAATGCCCCATATATAGTCTTCTGATTAGAAATATCTAAATTATTTCGATATTTTTATTATATATAGACCTATATATCTAATAATGATTACTCCCGAGACGTAATTTTACTTTTTCGTCAAAGTTCTTTAAAAATTACTCATCCTCTAAATTCTAAATTTTAAATTCAAATATTGAATAAACTTTTAGTCTTAAATGATCTATACATAGATTTGTATATATTATTTTCGTTTTATTGATTGCAAATATTTTGTTTAGAACCATTTATCGTTAATTTGAGTGTAATTATCTCTTAATTAGTCTGGTTTCAAATAGCCTAGTTATGCTGTGGAACCTATTAATCGGACTATTTGGTATTTGATATATATAAATGTATTTTTAGAGAGAAAAATTCCTCTATTAATATAATTCAAACATTCAAAATCCCTTTTAGAGGTGGAAAAAATTATTCAGTTATTTATATAAATATATAAAAGACACTTTCAATCTCATTTTTTCAAATGAGACCCTTTTTGTTCATTTGAGTCATCATTTCTAAATGCATCTTGTCTAGATTTCTTTTTTCGGTTATTTTTATCAATTTGGGAAAATTCATTAAATGCATTCATTTGAAATAATGACTTAATCGAAGTGTGAGCTTTTAAGTATTTAATTAACGCGCAAGCATTGAGGCACTTTTTTCTTCGAAGGTCTCTCTCACTTGTTCTTGTAAATCCCATCGCACTGGCTAATTTTTTTATTACATAATAACATTTTTATTCAAAATATGCTAAATAGATAAATATTTTAGAAACTTAGAAATTCTTTATAGTTTTTATTAAATAAAATATTAAAACAAAAGAAATTTACTAATTCAAATCAAAAAATTGATATATATATAATACTATAAATAAATTTGTATATATTGTTGATATTCTTGAAGGAACAGAGACAGTCAATAAAAAGATAAATAATTCTTTACTTATTACTATTGAGACGTTTTTAGACATTGGTTCCTGTAATACCTTTCCGATTGGAAGTTTAAATTATAAATTTTTTCTTTATTCTTATTTATTTCTCTCGCGTTAAGTTGTGGTATGTTAGTAAATTGATATAAATTTATTAGAAAATAAGTCAATGATATCAATTTGTTATTTCATCCTACAGGAAATTTTGATAAATTTTGTAAACTATGGGATTGCAATTTTGTGTGCATGTGCAATATATTGTCTCTTAATATAAATTTACTAAATTAGAGCAAAAATGTCTCATATATATTGTAATAGGAAAGAAATTTATTAATTTTTTATTGGCTACCTTTCCTCTCTTTTTTTAATATTATGTATAAAAGAGCATAATCACTATTACTAAAACAGATTACTAATTTTTCATCTTTGGAGATGTTGTTGCATGAGCTCATCATACCTTTCTCCCACTGTACGAAGTTTGCCGTTTTAGCCTAATATAGGTGAAACAAACAAGCTCTCAGGGTGGTTTGAAGAAAACCTCTTGCCATTGCAGCGATAGGTGCATATCTTAGTGATCTTTTCCCCGAGTTGGGCGCCTGGAGTGCTGCCGCAGCTCTCCACTTGATCCTGTTAAAAGGAACGTTTCGAGCGCCTGTTGCATTCTTTGATACAACGCCCACGGGGCGCATCTTGGGCCGATTCGCCAAAGACGTCGACATTCTCGATACCACCCTTCCACAGGAAATTTCTGATTCTATCTATTGTGTTTTTGAGGTAATCTTTATTCGTTTGTGTTGTAAACTGACGAATAATTCTTTAATTAGATTAAAAAATAAATAATCAAAGAAATAGAAGAATAAACCAACGTCACATCAAACACTAAATATTTCAGAATGCATAAAATTCGCCCAATCATTAGTGAGTTTTATGCAACTCAAAATATTTCCATAATAAATAATGGTGATGGTGGAAAAATCGGTGTTGATTTATTCTCCTATTCCTCTGATTACCAATACCCAGACAATGATCAAAAATGGATAGGCGGAGTATTTTATTCAAGTTTTATATATTTATCTTCAACATGTATATATTTCATTTTCATTAATCTAAATCACATATACATTTTCACATAAGCTTATTTATAAGTTGAAGAGAAGTTGCTGTTGATGTTATGGAATGGAAAAGAGCAAGTACAGGTGCAGCAAATTAAGAGAGCCCCAATTGCCGAAAAGGAGACGTTTCGGACAAAATTATTTGTCCATCCTCAGTCCTCGTTGGCTTATAAACTAATTAGGCACAAAGTTGTCGTGGCACGAATTTGTGCAGAACATTGACACTGATTTTATAAAAAAATATACATGTGCACAAATTCGTGCCAGGACAAAAATGACAACTTTGAGCCTAATTAGTTTATAAGCCAACGAGGACTGAGGATGGACAAATAATTTTGTCCGAAACGTCTCCTTTTCGGCATTTGGCATCCAAAGGCTCTCTTTATTTGCTGCACCCGTACTTGCTCTTTTCCATTCCATAAGCTTATTTATATATTCTGCTTTTCAGTAGGTTATATGTAAATTTTTGCAGTCGCTTAATTTCTTATGTGTATTTTTTTTTTAATAAGTGTTTTTTGAGTTGTAAAACAATTTCACTGAACGTTTGATTTAAATAGAAAATAGGGTATATTTGTATAAGTAATTAATAGTAATACTTTTCTTGTTCTTGCATAAATTAAAAGAAACAAGCAATCTTTCATATATATATATATCGACTTTCTAATTAGCAAAGTGCCTAACTACATTTTTGTTTATTTTTCAGGAGAGCCAAAAAACATTTCATTGTCATTGTTAGAGCCACTGTTAAACACTTTTCGTGCGGCAACTTTTCGAACTGAAAAATTTGATTTATGCTCTTACCCATTTCAGGGCATAAGAAGAATGATATTTTTCAACAGAAAATACAAAAAATGATTTTCGAAAAAAAGTAGAGTTAGGCACTTTTCTACTGAGAGCGTCGATATATATATATATTATTATTATTATAGGAATTTTTAATTATAGACCACATTTTGTATTAATTATTTATTAAAAGTATAAATACTATACAACGTTTCGACTGCTTATTCTTCAGTCGTTTTCAAGTACTGTGCACTGGGTTAGTTCACTTGAGCCGGAGCAAGTGCACAGTACTTGAAAGTTTTCAAGTGTGCAACACTTGAAAGTTTTTCAAGTGTGCAGCACTTGAAAGTTTTTCAAGTGTGCAGCACTTGAAAGTTTTCAAGTACTGTGCACTTGCTCCGGCTCAAGTGAACTAACCCAGTTCACAGTACTTGAAAACGACTGCAGAATAAGCAGTCGAAACGTTGTACAGTATTTATATTTTTAATAAATAATTAATACAAAATATGGTTTATTAATTAAAAATTCCCATAATAAAAATAATAATACAAAACCACAAAGCTTTAATAAATAAATAAAATATATATATATATATATGTTAATGTAAAAGTCCTAACTTAGATAATTATTAAAATCTTATTATCATAGTGAGATGATAAAAATTGGAAAACATTAAAATAGATTTAAATAAGAAATATCTAAGTAAAACAGAATTAGATTTTACCTTCAATATTTTCAATTATTCTATATTACATATAATAATGAGCAAATTATTGAAGTCGCTTGATATATATATATATATATAATATATTCACAAAATTTTATTTGATTCAATGTACAAAAATCAGATTTTTAAAATATTTATACAAATATTACTTATTTTTCAAAAACTAATTATCAATTTAGCTTTTTAATCTTTTTTCTTTTTTATTTATTTTTTTTTAAATATCTCCTTCCACCCTTTTATGTAGAGTAAGGTGGGGCAAAAGTCCGCAGTTTTTCTTTGGGAATTTTTTTTGACCTTCCTATGAAAGATACAATAAAAATAGGAACATCCCCTGAAAGCCTGGTTAATTGGCTATCTTACATAATTTTTTTGGTTTCCAATTCGGTAGCATAAGAGTAGGAGAGGTATTTAAACAAAAATTTTCATTTGCGGACTTTTGCCCCACCGAGGGGGTAAAAGTCCGCACTAGCGAGGCAAAAGTCCTTAGGTGCAAACAATTGCCCCTGCAGCGAACAACCTCTCGAACCAGGGTATAAAAAGACTTAATAAGAAATACATTAGGTATAGGTATGTTTTATGTATTTATTTTATTTATTAGAAATACACAAGAGGCCTTATAACAATTAGTCCCCAGTAAGATTGAAGTTCATTAACTGCATAAACATTTCGGGACGTGCTCGTTTTCCTAGGGTCATTAATCCGAGAAAATATAGGTGGGGGTATAGAAACCCAGAAAATACTAGGTAGGGGGTATTAGAAACTCGAATACCATTGGGTGACATTTGTTCCATTGGAGATCCATAGGGCCTTTTGCCCCGTCGAGGCCGCGGATTTTGCCCCATAGCTATTTTCATCGAAGTGTTACAAAAAATTTTTATTGTTAACTGTAGAGAAAAAAAGGTTTTAAAATATTTATTTAGGGTTATCAGCTTGCAATCAAAGACATTAGACAGTTAGAAAAGTGATGCTGGTACATGTTGCAACCATGAGAATTTCCATAAATATTAGATGGAAGGTGACAAAAACATAAATTTGCTCATTGTTAACAATCGGCTTCAAACACCTTATTGAATTTCGAATCATCATCTGTTCTTGTTGTTAGCAACCTAACAAAGTCGTTTAGAACAACGCCAAGTCTACCGGGGATTTTAAAATGACGATTCGGACTTTGCCCCGTGCGGACTTTTGCCCCACCTTTTACTCTATATATCGAAGATAAATATAAAAAACTGACCTTTCATATTCATTAATAATTTTCATAGTCATCAACTCTATGTTTCATTTTAAAATTTCGTGATTGTTTTTGTGAGTGAAAAAAAAATTGTATTGTACAAATTTTCTTGTGCATTTTTTCCGGTCGTTATTATATATATATAAAAAAATATACTTATAAACCTTACATAACTCTAACAAAATACACTTAAGGGAAAATTTGCTTTCTATTCCTAATAATTTATTCGTATGCTCGAATTTGCACAATTACTAACTGGTTTTTTTTTCTGTTCTGTGTTCATTCAAAAATAATAATAAAAAAAATCAATAGGAAATGGAAGATAGGATAGGAAAACTTCATTTTTTTATAAATTAGATTTGTTTTTTATAGAAAAATCTTCACCAAATTTATGGTCGTTTGACAAAATTACTTTATTACCCAAAAACAGAGATACACAACATGCGACTTGTAAAAATTTGTGGCCCAAAAAATTAAAAAAAAAAAAATGTCTTATCCATCATTTTGATTAACCATGTTTTAAGAAAAATTTATATAACAAATTTAAAAAAAAAAATCAACCCTCCAACATTTTGATTAACTGTAGCACTATTAAAGGTCCATCTTAATAGTGCTACAGTTCAATACAGACAAAAATTTAGTTACGACCCTAAACATGAAAAATGTTTGTGCATCACTGTTCTAAAATTTACTATCTTTTATATTTTAATATTATGATTATTTATACTTGTTTAATTTATTTTCTTTATGTTTGAAAATCAACTTCTTCCTTAGAACTTTTAATCAATTCAGAATATATTAGAATGAAGAAATATTTTATTACTAACATCGATGATCTCCATATTTTATTTTAATAAAATTATTATACACTTTTTTCCCTTTCATATGGTATTTTAAAATTAATTTTTTTTCTACTATTTATAATAAAATGCAAGAAGTGATTTGACAAAAATGTTTTTCTTACTAAAGTATCATGAAATTTTTTAATCAGGTGGTTGCCACTCTTGTAGTCATCAGCTGCACAACTCCAATTTTTATAGCTGTTATTGTTCCTGTGGGAGCGATCTATTATTTTGTTCAAGTAAGTTTTATAATTT
This sequence comes from Euborellia annulipes, assembly GCA_023213315.1. NCBI lineage: Eukaryota > Metazoa > Arthropoda > Insecta > Dermaptera > Anisolabididae > Euborellia > Euborellia annulipes. The sequence goes on from JAKCPI010030778.1 coordinate 6,052, forward strand.
TTTTTATCTTATATCAACAATTATAATTTTTTAAATTTTTTTAGAGATTTTATGTGGCAACATCCCGACAACTTAAACGAATTGAATCTATATCTCGGTCGCCTATTTATTCGCATTTTGGAGAAACTATTACTGGCGCTCCAATTATTAGAGCTTTCAACGTCGAGAAACGTTTTGTGGCTGAATCTGAAAGCAAAGTGGATTTCAACCAAGTTTGTTATTATCCCAGCATTATTGCTAACCGGTTTGTTGTCGTTTTTTTTATTCTTATTTAAAAAAAAAAAAAAAAAACTAAATCTATACTCATCTGGTTCCTTTTTGGAATTGTTAAAAAAAATATATATGATTGTATGAATTGAGTATATGTGGAGCATTCAAGGAGGTGAGGGTAACGGGGCTAATAATGATTTTAATAAATAAGAAAATATATATATCAGCGTTTCCCAAAGTGTGGATCGCGACCCGGGTAGTAGAAAAATTTTACCGGGGTCACGACAAAAAATTGTAAAAACAAAAAATTTTTTGTACCGGGCCGCGGTCAAAAAAGTTTGGGAAATATTATTTGGGAATATATTATACGTTAGGGAGCCTACAAGTATTACGTAACGCAATTTTTGAAGATTTTTGACCCCCCCCCCCCTTAGACGTTACGTAACGCTCAAATGGCCATTTTTATCTAAAAGTCACAATCAATTATGTTGCGCAAAGAACCGGAAAATCGCTAAAATACCAGTTACGTAACGCGTTGTTCAACCCCCCTCCCCCCTTGTAACGTATGCTAACGTTTTACGAGACCCCCTCCCCCAAATTGCGTTACCTAATACTTGTACGCTCCCTTAGTAGGCCGTGAAGAAAATTCATACAATTTAATATTTATTAATTCCAAATAGACGACTAAAGTTAGGGTGCCGCCCGGAGTCGAACCACGGATTCACCGATTTGTAGCTCAGTGTGCACTAACCGACCACTGGACTACAGCATGACATTTCGCTATTTGAATTCACTCGATTACTTTTTTAGCCTTCGGGAGAAATTCTCCACGGCTTACAAACGTGGTGTATATAATATCTTCTTATTTATTAATTGCATAAATGAGAGTTATTCTCAATAATTAGTTCATCTAAATTGCGCCTGGTTGACGGAGAAATTTTTGGTTTCGAATTTGGGTCCATTTCTGTCCTGTGGTTGGTTAGGACACACTGAGTTCAAATCTGTGGTTTGACTCACGGCGACACCCTATCTTTTGTCGGCTTAATAAATATTAAAGTAAAAGAAACCACGTATGCTGGGACGATTGAATTAAGGTTATGGAGAAGAAACAACCATTCTATATATGGATGGGACAACATCTGATAAGCAAGTCTCTGAGGGAAAAACACTATCCATCCATGTGTAGAATGGCTTCTCATGCATTTTATTATTTTTGTAAAATGCTTCACTATTATATAATTTGATGCACTGAGGATGGTTTGCTTTAGGCATACCGAAATATTTGCAAATAAATTATTTTGACGTGGAAAGCAGTTGTTGGTTGTTTCTTATCAAAAACCTTATTAAATATTAAATTGTAAAATAATGATTTTGTGTCAAAAAAGATAGTGCATTTAAATTGTCAAGCGATTTGCTATTATTTTATATTAAGAGTCAGAGACCATTTGAGTATTATATTGTAAAATAAGGGGTCTAAGTGACATTTTATAAAATTTCTAGCTTTATTTCTTGACAGGTGCCTTCAATTAGCAGACCAACTAACGGAGAGCACTAGGGGTCTATGTGCCACTTGAATCCCTTTCGTTCATTAAGTTACTGCACTCATTTTCCTTTCCATTTCTTTAGAAGTAAACGGATCTAAGTGATGTCTTCTTAAAGAAAGTACAAACACTGTTTCTTAAAAAAATATTTTAAAACCCCAAAATCAAGAAAGGTTTCAAGTGACATTGAATGTCTCAAGAGTTGAATAATAATTGGAAAGACAAAAACATAATTGGACCCTGTTACGCATTAGTGTGTCAAGCGCCAGCTACCTAGTTTTGAGAAAATCAACATTAAAGTTTTTCTGATTTAAATTGTTTTGATTAGATTATATATCATTTTTTTTTGTCAATTGTGCAAGTAACATTAAATATAAATTTTTTTAGGACATATTTCATAAAAAATACTATTAATTATAGCATTTGAAACAATATTCCGTGCTTAACTCAATTTTTAATTTTTTTGGCGCTTGACACACAGGGTCCAATTAACCTTTTTATTCCACATAAAATAATTTTTCCAACTTTAACTTTGATTTACTCAACTCTATTAAAAATTGCACTTAGACCTCTTGTGTTCTAGGGTTCACATATATAATTAGAATATATAAAGAACTTCTGTATGATTCAAATTATAACATTAATGTTTTTTTTTCAAATGGAGGGGGGTAGACCTCTCTGCCCCCCCCTCCTTCCAATAGGCATTACTGTATTTCTAATATTCCAGAGTTCTATCCTTCTTGCTTTCGCCAATTTACTTATTAAACTTTTAATTTTTGTATGTTTTTTTTTTTTTAGATGGTTGGCTGTTCGTCTTGAAATGGTTGGAAATTTAATCATATTTTTTCGCGTCACTATTTGCCGTGCTTGATAATAATATTAAAGCTGGAATGGTTGGATTGTCTGTCAGTTATGCACTTCAGGTGTGTATTTTTAATATAATGTATTTTTGTTAATTTAATTCTAATTCTAAAAAAAATTTATTTTTAGATTACCCAAACTCTCAACTGGTTAGTACGTATGACTTCTGGATGTTGAAACGAATATCGTTGCCGTTGAGAGAATAAAAAGAATATGGAGATACTAAACAAGTGAGTTATAAAATTTGAAAATGACCGAATGATACTTTGAATAAATTTCTTAACCCAAACGTATCTTTTTTAGGAAGCGCCTTGGATAATCAATTCAACAGCCCCTTCAAGCGATTGGCCGAGCAAAGGCGAAGTTGAATTTAGTAATTACAAAGTCAGGTATCGAGAAGGATTGGATCCTCGTACTTAAAGCGCATTTCTTTTAAAGGCAAGGAGGGGAAAAGGTTAGTTAAAATTAAATAAAACAAAAATGGTAATAAATCCTTTAGAGAAATATCGGTGGCGATTCCGGATGGAACAGGAATTTAAGAACCAGGCCGTTTCAATGGGACTCGTTGTTTTGTTTTATAAACTCAGCACTTCAGGAGGTAAATGAAGTTGAATTACTTATTTAAAGACACCAATTCAAATAAAACCATCATGACCAAGGATACATTTTTACTTAATGAATATACTGTATATACAGTAAAATCAGGGGTTACCACGCGTCCTACTTCTTGGGTAGGGACAGTCCTACAATCACAATGAATGTCCTACGTCCTACAATGAAGCCTAATGTGTCCTACTTTGAAAATAAAATATTAAATTTTTTTATAAGTCTGTATAATCGATTTCTAAACGCCCGGATGAAAGAAATAAGTGTTCAGTAGAGTTAATCAAAGCGGAATTGCTTGTAAGCGTTAATTGTAAAGAAAATTGCGTACAATTTTATGGGAAAGTTCGAAACAACATTAAATTATTAAAATGCGCGAAGAGTGATGAAAAATATAAGTTCAGACATTGAATGTAGTCATTAAATAAATAACTTAAAATAAATTAGCAATATCTTCACCTAAAAAATGTATATATATATGTCCATTTCCTATTGTCCTACATTGAGCATTTAATATGTGGTAACCCTGAGTAAAATCCCTCTTAATCGGCCTGACCCTGACTGGATACCAGTTTGGCCGGTTAATCCGAGGTTTTGATGAAAAATTGATTTTAACCAAATCTCACACGTTTTTGTTTTCCTAACTTGCTCATTTTTGTTTAAAAGATCTGAAGCCTATGTAGTAGAAAAATAGACTGGGAAGCAAACGAGTAAACAAACTCGGGAACTCTTCCTCCCCCTCTTCACCATCTTAACCAACATATACAATGTTGCATTATACAGTTTAATTAAAATACAAAAAAGTTATTTATATATAAAATATGTAATAAAAATAATGTATGATAAATATATTGGTATGTAATTTATAATACTAATGGGATAGGCCGGTTAATCCGAAGTCGGATAAGAGGGGTTTTACAGTATATATATATATATATATATATCACTGGAAAATAATTTCTCCTCCCTGAAAAATCATAAATAGCCATCTATGTCAAAAAAGGTAAATTTTAAAATAAATAAAGAAAAATCCTTTTAGATATTTATTTAAATTTATAAGTCTGTAGAAAAAATTTTATTTCCTAAGTTATTAATAATAATAATTTAATAAATTTAAATTCATT
>JAKCPI010030780.1:0-26962 GCA_023213315.1 Euborellia annulipes
GGAGAACATCCCCACTTATGTAATTTGAATAGAGGTCAATAAAAATATTGAAGTGAAACTTCTTCACCCACGGGCTTGTAAAGATCGACCATCTGACCATCGAAACCCTCTCAATTTGAGCTAATGAGAAACGCGAATTTTTGTTTTAGGGTATTTATAAATCATTTTGGTGTTTTTTTTAGCTAGAGTAAATTATTAAAGTAGAAGGATAAGTTAATAAAAGAGAGAGCAGCTAGTTTTTTGTTTTCTTTTATTAAACCCTCATTGCTGACGTTTCGGTATTGTTTAGGGCCATCCTCAGGATAACCTAAACAGGACCGAAACGTCAGCAATGAGGATTTAATAAAAAGAAAACAAAAACTAGCTGCTCTCTCTTTTATTAACTTATCCTTCTACTACATCAACTAACCAGCTATATTAAAAAAAAACCTCCAATATTAAATTATTATTCCCATTTTACTTTCTCTTACCCTATATGAAATATATTTGTATTATATAGCTTAAATATCTAGTCATGGTTTGTGTCCCATGACCTCCCAAACCTCCCCCCTTGGCTACGCCTATGAATCAATGAATTGAATAGGGGACCTCAAAACATGAATAATATTCATGATATATTCATAAATAATATTCATGTTTTTCCTCAAAGAGTTGGTATATTATCTCCTTTGTGTCCTCTTCCCGAGTTTCTTTGAGTCCTCTTATTATCAAATTTTTCTTTCTTTCTTCTCTATCCTTTCTATTGCATTTCTCCTCCATATTTTTTATTTTTTCCTTTAACGTTTCTACTTCTTCTTCAGCCTTCGCCATTCTTCTTCCATTTTCTTCTTTTTCTTTCCTTTGCGATTCATGTATCTTTGTTATTTCTTCCTTGATTGTTGAGACTTCCTTTGTTATTGTTCGGAATTCTTCTCTCAGTTTTTTTATCTCACTCAAAATTTCCACCAGTATTGAGCCCTCACCTTCATCTTCTTTCTTTCTCTTTGAATCCCTTTCCTCTCCTCCGGGCGGAGTCCTGGTAATTTTTGGGGTCTCTGGCATTGTTTTGGTGTCCGATTGTTTTTTGAGGAACTTTTCGAGAGACATTCGTTGTTTTAGTCAGGATAGGGTCTAGGGATTAGGCAGGTTTCTTCACACCTCCTCGGCCAATAGGGGTGCCTAACAATACGGAACAAAGACGGGCCCTGGATAAAGCCAAAAAATTACTTTTATTTTTGCTTTTTTTTCTTTCTTTTTATTCTAAATTTGTAATTTATCGATTTTTTTTTTTTTATTAAAGATTAATTATAGAAGCAATAAGTAGATAAGAGGCTTTCTATTTATATAAATATATAAAATAATTAAAAAAAGTAAAAAAAACTTTTCTCTTTTTTTTTTTTTTTTTTTTTTCGAGAACCTGTCCTTTACTCACATATAGCACCTCTGTTGTTAGTGGTTTTTCCATAAAGGGCTCACACAATGGTTGCTTGGTCACCAAGGCGTAGCTGTGCCAAGGGGCGAGAATTTTAGACCAAAAAGTCCGGAGCTATTTCACAAAGTTTCAGAGCGCACTTTTCATAGACTTTCACTCAAGTAAATCTTTACTCGGAATGTTTTGAGGTCCCCTGAGTCCAAAAAATTAAGTCCTGCAAATTGGTCGGTATATGTGTGTGTGTGTGTGTGTGTGTTTTAAAATCATAAATCATATAATATTTTTTAGATGCTCTTTTGTATCAGTGAAGTTATTCTTGGAAATTGTTTGAAGTACACTTTACTGATGTATTTCAAAATTTTCAATTCATTTTTCTGCTCTTTCTTCCATAGAGCCAATGTTAAATCCCCATATGGGGATGAACGACAAATAAAAATGCTGGAGGTATTTCTAGGCCAAATTTTATTACCACTATACAGTCGACGTTTCGGGGGACTCAACGCCTCCCTTCATCAGGACTAATGTGGCTTTAAATAATGATCGCCTGCTGGTAAATCGAAAGGCATTCATTAGGCAAGTTCTCAAACTAGATTATATCAATATAGATTATATTGATAACTCGCCTTATGAATGTCTTTCGATTTACCAGCAAGCGAAGTTGGACTATTAAATTCATTCTCTTATGACTAAACCAGTGAGGGTTCATTATTTAAAACCACATTAGTCCTGATGAAGGGAGGCTTTGAGTCCCCCAAAACGTCGACTGTATAGTGGTAATAAAATTTGGCCTGGAAATACCTCCATCATTTTCATTTGTCGTTCATCTATCTACACCAGTCTTTCCCAATCATCAATCCCGTTTGGGGATTTGCATGTTAATTTCGATTCAAAAGGAGGTCCTCTTAACTTTTCGCACGTTCGCGAGTAAAAATGATTAAATATGATCGAGGGATACACACGCCCGCAGCCGGTCTGCATAGTGAACCTTGAGAGTCACACAGGGATACACATATAAGATTAAAATTTTGAAAAATAACCATAGTTTACTCAGGATTCGCATGGACTTTGCAGCAAATAGATTAAATAAAAAAATCTTTTATTTAATTTTTTATTTGCCGACGTTTCGGTCGCCAATCACGACCTTCATCAGGGCAAATATTGTTAATTATACACGATCTTAACATATAATTAACGTATAATTAACAATATTTGCCCTGATGAAGGTCGTGATTGGCGACCGAAACTTCGGCAAATAAAAAATTAAATAAAATATTTTTTTATTTAATCTCTTTGCTGCAAAGTCCCTGCGAATCCTGAGTAAATCTCCACAGGCAAAAAACATCAATTTATCGGTAACCATAGTTTATTTCAAGCAGTCAACATTTAAAATACACAGCCTATGGCAATTTTGAATAGACTTTTTTACTTTTTATTTATTAAACGCAAGTGGTCAAGTTAACTAAGGTGCTATGGGAAACTAAATATATCTCAACACAAAAAAATCTGGTGTGAACATTACGGTGCACAACTTTCTCTTACTTCGGTAAGAGAAAGTTGTGTGCTGTGCGCCAGTCACACCACATTTTTTTTTCGTCTCCTGTGCTGGCCGTAGACCTTTTATCTTTCGATATTTCTACGTTGATTTGTAAAAATCTTTGATTTTAATAAAGGCATGCTCATCCAAATAAATAGCCTTCATTTCGAGTTATATTTAATCAATTCTAAATTTCGATACAAACTGAAGATGAGGCATTAAATAGATCTCGAAACGTCTCCGTCGAGAAGCATATTTTTATTTGGCGGAACTTACATTTAATAAAATCAAATATCGCCCGTGCCTGTTTGAGTGGGACGAATGTTTTTTTAAGAGACAATTCTGCATTTTCAGTTCTATATAGACACTTTGATGACGTCTTGATTAATTCTTTTTCTCCCCCTTTTGATTTAGTATGCCCGTCATGTCGTCTATCGACATGTCTTTCTACAAATGCACAATTTCTTCTTTCAATTAACGAGGCGTGACGGCCCATTTCCGGTTGAATTTTTTTTTTTCTTTTTTCTGTTGCCAATCCGCCGGGTCACAAGAATGTCTCATTGTCCTCTCCCTCCTTGGACAAGTTCACATGGCATTTCATCTTAAAAATTGAAAACCAGCCGGTAAATTACAAAATAAACAAAAAAAAAGTTTTATATACTCTTTGCAAATTCCCGTTTTTACTTTCTCTTACCTATGTATATATGTAATATATATATAGAGAGAAAGTATTGGATTCATGTCAAAAATTCGATGTCGAGATTTTGATGGATCTTCACGTTTTGAGGTCCCCTGAATCCAAAAAAAGTGGTTTTCGCTACATGGTCTGTCTGTGTGTGTGTGTGTGGGGTGTGTGGGTGGGGTGTGTGTGTGTGGGTGTGTCTGTGTTCAATTTTAAGCATGAAGGAATTGAGCTATGAGGCTGAAATTTTATATTTAAGTTAAACACCCTCCTGGACCGGAAAAATAAGCTTTTAATCAAAATCGGCCAAAGAGTACTAGTACTTTACTGATGTACTTTTTCAGTTTTTTTCGATTTTCTCAAAATTTGCTCCAACGATTTTTTTTTAAATTCAAAAATCAATTATTTTTTAGATGCTCTTTAAAATGTATATTCTCATTTTGTGATTGAAATCTTCTGAAGACCACTTTACTCTTGTATTTCATAGGGAAGATAGGAGAAATGGTTGCCATGGTAACAAAATATAAATATTTTCCCATACTTATAAATTTTACATCTGAATTCAAATGTTCCGTACTGTCGGGAACTAAATATATGTCGACACGAAAAATCTGGTGTGACAAGCACAGTACACAACTTTCGATTACCGAAGGTAAGAGAAAGTTGTGTGCTGTGCGCCAGTCACACCAGATTTTTTTTATTTTTTCATCATAAAGTCTTTAATCATTTCATTCATAGCTCAGATAAAACACTTTAATTAGAGATTAATTCAAGAAAAAATGGCGTTCATTAGAGTTATGAAATGAAAAGAGATATTTAAGGCGGAATAGGACTGAAGGTGTTACGCATGTTTTTCCCGATAAGATGGCGTTGTGTGTCATAAAAAGTATTCCCAAAAAATCAAGTAATTCAAAAATTTGCCAAGAGATGTCAGAATGGTAGCTAATAATATTTAATGCATTTAGTTGATTTTCATTGATCTTTTAATAATGAATACTTTATAAATGTTATTATATATTATCTATTGCAAGAATGCTGAACTAATTTGACAGATGATTTTTAAATAAATCATGTAAGCTTATTTTAAAAATTTCTTAATTAATATGTGATTAATAATAACAATAATTTCATTTTTAAATCCGAAAACGTTTTTGTTCAATTGGTGTGAGTTCAGCCTTAGTGTGTGCTGTACAATGGGCGTGACTAAAGAATTTGACTAGGGGGGGGAGGCATGGGACCAGCTGGGCCTGGAATGCCCCATATTTTCTCAATTTTTTTTTGGGGCAGGGAGCTTTCTAGGAGGGCGGCACACCACTCTAGTCACGCCCATGGCTGTACGCCAGTCCCATCAGATTTTTTTCTTTCTTTCCTTCCTTTTCTCTATTTTACGGCGAGTTTTACCAGAGCCACCCACAATCAATGCATTTTAGAAAACCAATAGAAGAATTTCGATGGTTTTATATTAATAATAAAGTTATCGTTAAATATTGATTGAAGCTTAATGAGTGATGCCGAGAGAAATGTAGACCGAAACTCCTCAAACTGCGCTAATTTTTCGGCAAGGGTGTAGGATGGGGGAAAACAAAATAAAAATTATTTATTATTTTCCCCAAATGAGTTTAATATCCTGATATTTCGAAGGCACAATTTATCGTTAAATATCACAAGTTATCGTTAAATATTTTTCGAAATCTATATATTTGAATAAGATAATAGTATTCAAAATACCTCGATTCGGACTTAACAAGTTAGATATATTTAACAAGACTGTGAGTGTATTTTTATTGGGGAAGCCAAACATTCCATGGCCCCCGGGAATCGAACCCAGGATCTCCAGCCATTCCGGGGCATAGGCGTGCTGTCCATTGCACCAGGCCACCGGACCCTCGACCTCAGGTGCAATGGACAGCACGCCTATGCCCCGGAATTCCTGGAGATCCTGGGTTCGATTCCCGGGGCCCTTGGGATGTTTGGCTTCCCCAATAAAAATACACTCACAGTCTTGTTAAATAAAGTTATCTTAGGATCAAAAGGGCCGGAGGAGATTGAGCAAATCCCTCAGGGCATTTCCCCTCACTACATTCATGTTAATCAAATTAAAAACATAGCACTTGTTAAAACAATAAAAAGTTTGTTTAATTTTGTTTTTTGTCAAATAACTCACTCACATGCAAATAAATGAAATTTGTCTTAATTAATGAATACTTTGTATGTGTGTTCTCTAAATTCACTGGAGTGCTGGTGGTGGTGGGGGGGGAGGGGGTAGAGCATCAATTCATTTTTGATGAGAGAACAACACGCAAACACGGGCATGCAACTGTTAAAAAACCACCTAATGTTATTAAACAGTCTCTCTCTTATCAAAAAAGAAGATCAGTGAGATTGAATATGTTAATTTAATAGAAGAAAAAAAAAAAAAAAAATTCTATTTATTTAAGAAGACCAAGAAGGAGTTTTCCAGATCTCTCCAGTAGCTATAATAATAATAATTCTATGAAAAAAATTAACTTGGATTATTATTATGGTTGGTTATTTTGATTTTATAACATAATTACTTAATTATATATCTTTAACTCTACTCTCGGTTTTTTTTTTTTACCTTTCTAGGATTATATTATATATTAATAAATATAAAAAGGAAAAAAGAATTTATAATATGACTTCTTAAAATTTATTTAAAAAAAAAAAAAAAAAATGAATATCAAATTATATATGCGTGCACACTTGAAATAAAAACACTTTGTACGTAATTAGAACGCATTGAAACGGCGTCATCCTTCATACACAATCAGTATAGAATAGAACAAATCACATTCTTTTTTTTTATAAAATCGTGACCTAAATTGATTATATTTTAAAGCAACGTTGGAATGTTAAAATAAAATTAAAAAAAAAAAACTTAAGGGAGAACGGGAGCGAAGTGGTTACGCATGTTTTTCCCGATAGTGTGTCATAAAAAGTATGCCCAAAAAATCAAGTAATTCAAAAATTTGCCAAGAGATGTCAGAATGGTAGCTAATAATATTTAATGCATTTGGTTGATTTTCATTGATCTTTTAACAATAAATACTTTATAAATGTTATTATATATTATGTATCTTTTATAAAAGCATAAATATATATAAATATAAGCCAGATATACGCTATTAGGGGATCGGCTGTTAGACTAGCCTGCCATCTATTGCAAGAATGCTGAACTAATTTGAAAGTTGATTTTTAAATAAATCATCTAAGCTTATTTTAAAAATTTCTTAATTAATATGTGATTAATAATAACAATAAATTCATTTTTAAATTTTAATAAAATTAAAGATTATTGGGACAGATTGTTTTTTTGTATTTGCTTGATAACAAAAAATTAATTACGATAATTTTTTTAATAAGTCATTAAAAAAATTATAGCTCGATGTCCCAATCTCCTCCTCAAAACGTGTATATCCGTCAAAATCTCGACATGAAACTTTCTCTCTCTATATATTAACATACCAGTATATAGAGGTAAGAGAAAGTAACAACAACATTTTGATGACTATACAAATCCAAATGGAGGGGGTGGGGAGGGGATTATATAATTAACATTGGTAATTTTTTTTTTTTTTTTTTTTTTCTTAATCAATTGAATTATCATAAAACCGAATTAATCGAACGCTTGTTTTAATGCTCCAATGAATTTGTAATTGCAATCAATTTAATTGGCGAAACCGGAAGCGGAACTACGTCACAAACAGGTGTTCAATCAACAACAACAACAACAGTTGTTTCAATAAAAATATTATGAGGAGAGGGGGAAACAAATTAGAAAATTTTTACCACTTAATATTGCGAAAATTTAATTAATATTTTAAAGAAAAACAAAAGAACAAAGAAAATTGCTAACGTTTTGCTACCATTTAATGTGTAGAATTATTATAAAATTATATTTAACAATTAAGCTACGTCGCCCGCTTTCGGTGTTTAACCCCCTCCCCTGCGCCCTTCTTGATTTTCATCTATAAGAACCGCACAATCCTAACTAGTTGCAGACCTCACAGGTTCAATTATTTCAACCAGAAGGGTCTAATTGATAGAGCTGAATTTTCTTCACTATCGTTACTTCAAGTAATAATTATAAACTCAGAAAGTTATAGGAATTTTTGGAATGAAAATAATTTTACTTTCTTTTACTTTATATATATATATATATATGTATATATATATATATATATATATGTTATATATATATATATATATGTTAACGTAAAAAAAGTGGGTCCCGCAAAATGGTCTGTCTGTGAATAAAATATCTCAAGAACGAAATGGGATAGGAGGTGAAAATTTTATATTTAAGTTAGTTACCTCTAACGATTAGCTTCCGAAGACAAAAAGCATGTAAAAAATAATTGATTTTTTTAATTTTTATCAAAATCGTTGGAGCAAAATTTAAGAAAATCGAAAAAAAAAAAAAAAAAAACTGAAAAAGTACATTAGTAAAGTATTACTACTTTTTGGACGATTTTGTTCAAAAGCTAATCGTTACGTCCCCGTTCTTAAGATATTTTATTTTCAGACAGACCATTTTGCGGGACCCACTTTTTTTACGTTAACATATATATATAGGTAAAAGAAAGTAAAATTATTTTCATTCCAAAATTCCTATAACTTTCTGAGTTTATAATTATTACATGAAGTAACGATAGTGAATAAATCTCAGCTCTATCAATTAGACCCTTCTGGTTGAAATAATTATATTATTATCCCGTTTTAGCCTATATCTGGCCTATATTTATATATTTTTATGCTTTTATAAAAGATACATAATATATAATAACATTTATAAAGTAATAGAATAGGAAGAATAAATGAGCAAGCAGTTAGTTATATTTCAATTTATTAACAAACCAGGGCCGACGTTTCGGTCACGTATGGGACCATCTTCAGGGCCAGGTTAATGTCTGAAAATACATACAATCCTCGCCAAGTTATATTGGGCATTCACAATTATACGTAAACTAATCATGATCATGCCTCAAATTTTAATTATTATCATACCATGGACAGAGAGTGAGTGAGTCTCTGTCCATGGTATGATAATAATTAAAATTTGAGGCATGATCATAATTGTGAATGCCCAATATAACTTGGCGAGGATTGTATGTATTTTCAGACATTAACCTGGCCCTGAAGATGGTCCCATACGTGACCGAAACGTCGGCCCTGGTTTGTTAATAAATTGAAATATAACTAACTGCTTGCTCATTTATTCTTCCTATTCAATTATCAACACTCAGCTATATACCTCCTTCAAATTTATAAAGTATTTATTGTTAAAAGATCAATGAAAATCAACCAAATGCATTAAATATTATTAGCTACCATTCTGACATCTCTTGGCAAATGTTTGAATTACTTGATTTCTTGGGCATACTTTTTATGACACACTATGCCATCTTATCGGGAAAAACATGCGTAACAGCTTCACTATTTCTCCCACTTAAATAAATAAATACGGGTTATAAATGGCCTCAGATGCCGAAAAGACCTTAAATTAATTAAAAAAAAAAAAAAAAAATGTAATATATTATCTCTCTCTTAAATCTCACTCATTCGTTACTAAAACTAGACAATCTTTTAATTTAATTTGACAAAAACAAATGTTTTCTAATTCCAATCTCGTTATTTTTTTTATTTTTTATTTTCGTTGACGAATTCGTTATTAATTAATACGATATTGATTAAAATTTTTCAAATTCTTGGGAAAGATGTTATGTATATGATATTAAGAAAAAAAAAAACAAGATGTTGATAAATCGGGAGTTTTTAATTAAAATAATTAAGAAAATAACGGCGACGCTCTCTGAGGAAAATTAATATTTGTCTAAGAATATATAAAAGTAATTTGGTTTTTATTAGTATGGATGGAATTCTTTATTTTTTTTTTTACTTTTTTTGATTAAATAAAATAGGCTCTACTAACTCGTTAAATAGACATAAACATAAATTAATAAATTGTAATCAAAGGTTTGTATAATTAACGTTTAAAGAATGTGAAGTTAATATTTTTTTTTTTTTTGTTTCATTTTGTTGTTTTTGTTTGAAGAGCCGAGGGAAATTATCTTTTGTATGAAAGTGCCAAAACATAGAATATAATTTTTTTTTTTTAACCCTTTTCGTATTGTGGCCGCCGCTAATGTCATATTATTTTTATTAATTTCATTAAGTGAAGCCCCCAGCTGTGGTCTTTGTCTACTACGCTTCCTTCTTCATTTTATTATTAACTATATTTTGTGTGTTACCAAAATCGAGAAAATTATACTCATTGAATTAAATAATTAACATTCTTTATTTAAAATTCTCTTCTTGGTTTAAGGTTGTTCGGACATTAAAGCACTTTATCATATTAAAAGCTAATTTTTTAATATGTTATTAATCACTATCAAATACGTATAAAATAAAATTTTGAAGCAGATCTGACACAGGGTTATCGTGTAATTAATTTTTTAAAAATTGAAATTTAACATGTAGCCTATGGGGAATAACGACGAAACGCACACATATCGAATTATATAGCCACCTCTGCATCAGATACAAAAACAAAAACGTTAAATTTTATCAATTCACTTCTGAGGAATACGTTAAACATCAAATCAAAAGTTTCTGCCGAAGGCTTTTAAAGATATTTTAACAAGAAAGTCAAAAAATTCTCCAAAATGACAGCCGCCAATATTTAAAAATAAGGAAGGTTTGAGAGTCCGGCAACGTCGCATAAAATAATTGTCTTTTCTAGCTGTCAGTTACATTTTTTTTTCCATTTAACGATATTTTTTCTCGCAAATCGTCCATTGTGTTTAAACTGATTTGCATTAAACATTGTAATATATTAAATAAAATAAAATTTAAGGCGTTTAAGATTTAAAATAGACAGCTGATGAATGCAATGTTGCCAGATCTATATTACGTGAAATACTGCTCAAGTCGAAAGTCATTCAATTATTATTTTTGGTAATTAAATTATTAACTTAATCCAATTATAAACTATGATAGGTCACGACTAAATTATAATAAGGAATTTTGGCATTCAAATTTTTAATTTTATTTAAAAAAAAAAATTTAGATTCTATTATGACTTACGAGGTACTGTCCGAACAACCTTAACATTATTTAACATTACTTTTACATTTTTTATCGAAATTAAACATTATTTTTTTCCCTATTTTTACAATACTTTTATAATCTACAATAGTCTTGAGATATTACTGATTCGATCGTCACCTTCTTCTGTCCTAGCCATTATTAATCCCGTTATATATAAATTAATCTATTTGGGGTCCAGGCATTTCTATTTAAGTCATTTGGTATCCAAATGGCTTGAATTAAATCATCGGACTGCCTGGGGTCCGAACCCGCGACTTTTGGTATATGAGGTTAGCACGCTAACCCCTACACCAACCCCCGAAGGCTCGTCTTTTCTTCTTACTTATGAAAAGAAATTTTTTTTTTTTTATAAAAAACACACACACTTTTTTTCATTCACACAGTCTTTTCGGCAACTTAGGCCATTTAAGACTTTTTACGATAACCGTTATTTAAGAACATATATATATATATATATATTGGGGTCCAGGCATTCTTATTTAACTCATTTGGTATCCAAATGCCTTAAATAAAATTATCGGACTGCCTGAGATCCGAACCCGCGACGTTCGGTATAGAAGGTAGGCACGCTACCAACTACTCCAAGCCCCGTGGGCGAAAAGAAAATTTTTTTTTTTTTTTTTTTTTAAACATTCACACTTTTTTCTCATTCGCACTCACACTCACACACACATTCACACAGTCTTTTCGGCAACTTAGGCCATTTAAGACTTTGACGATAACCGTTGTAATATATTGTGGGTAATATATTGTGGGTTGAGGCATTTCTATTTAGGCCATCTGGTATCCAAATGGCTTAAATAAAATCATCGGACTGCCTGGGTCCGAACCCGCGACGTTTGGTATATGAGGTTAGCACGCTAACCTCTACACCACGCCCCGTGGGCAAAAGAAAATTATTATTATTCCATTCCAATTCAGTGCCTGCTTGAATATTTGTTTACATTCATGGAATACACAAATGAAAAGAATACATAAATATTTCTCTATACTTTTCCTATGGGAGAAATCGTAACTTTAAGAATTAATAACTCAAAAAGTTATAGGAATTTCGAGATGAAAATAATTTCCCTGTAATCCCTAGAAGGTCCTCTTTAAGCATATAAAATTTCATCTCATCATTTCCAACGAGAAGTTGCCTAAATAGAGCGTGACAGACAAACGGACATTAGCGAATTATATATATAGAAGATTTCGTATATATATATATTACAATGCATTATATCGATGGCTACGGGGGGGGGAGGTTCCACTCACTGATTGTTCGGGGTCACCAATCCTGAGCTTTCGCCCCACTTGGCATCACTTAACAGCGATGAATAGAAAATAATTAATATGTAGGGGTGAGGGGGGGGACATTGGGACACGGGGCACATTGGGACATTCGAATTTTAGCTCTGCTAAATATAAAGTTTGAGTTGTACTCTTTGACCGTTAGGGTGCATTAAGTACCCATTTTATTAAGAAAAAATTTTCTATAATAAAATGGGCACATTTAGTAGAGCTAAAATTCGAATGTCACAATGTCCCTCCCTATAGCCATAGGCGTAGCCAGAAATTTTCGATGGGGGGTTTGGGATTATTTCTCCCCCCCCCCCCCCGACTAATAGGGCAGTATAAGGCGTCTAGTGAAATATATGACTAGCCACTTACCCCACCATCGCTTCGCCCCCCTGGACCCCCTCGAGGGGGCTCGGGCCCGCCCTTTCTTAATTAAGTACCGCAATTTTTCAATCACCTCATATCAGGCAATAAAAAAAACTCTCTTAATTTTATGTATATGGGCCTAAAATAACGAAGTGTCACTCTGTTTCTCTTGACCAGAGTCCCATCTCAGATCTCTTTAAATAAAATTTTTTTTTATAAATTTATTTATATAATAATTTTTATTATTTTTCATTTGCGAGATTTAATCAATTTTAAGCGGCTTTAATTTTTACTTTCTCTTACCTATGTATATATGTAATATATATATAGAGAGAAAGTATTGGTTTCATGTCAAAAATTCGATGTCGAGATTTTGATGGATCTTCACGTTTTGAGGTCCCCTGAATCCAAAAAAGTGGTTTTCGCGACATGGTCTGTCTGTGTGTGTGTGTGTGGGTGGGTGTGTGTGTGTTCAATTTTAAGTATGAAGGAATTGAGCTAGGAGGTTGAAATTTTATATTTAAGTTAAACACCCCCCGGGACCGGAAAAATAAGCTTTTAATCAAAATCGGCCAAAGAGTACTAGTACTTTACTGATGTACTTTTTCAGTTTTTTTCGATTTTCTCAAAATTCGCTCTAACGATTTTGATTAAAATTCAAAAATCAATTATTTTTTAGATGCTCTTTCAAATGTATATTCTCGTTTTGCCCTCAATATTGTTTGAAGCACACTTTACTCTTGTGCTTCATAGGAAAGATAGGAGAAATGGTTGCCATGGTAACAAAATATAAATATTTTCCCATACTTATAAATTTTACATCTGAATTCAAATATTCCCTACTGCCGGGAACTAAATACATGTCGACACAAAAAATCTGGTGTGACAAGCACAGTACACAACTTTCGATTACCGAAGGTAAGAGAAAGTTGTGTGCTGTGCGCCAGTCACACCAGATTTTTTATAAAGCATAACAAAAATCAATTCTTTTCAATTGAAAAATTCTGAATTTTCTCGAATTTTTTGCGTTTTATTTAATTTTTTTTTTTTTTTAAGCTAGAGAAAATTATTATATTTTACTTTCTCTTACCCTATATATGAAATATATAGAGAGAAAAAGTATTTTGTATTATAGAGCTTAAATATCTAGTCATGGCTTGGGTCCAATGGGGGGGGGGGTTTGAACCCCCAAATCCCCCCCCCCCGTGGCTACGCCTATGCCTATAGCAATGCCCTTTCGGCTACTAAGGCCATTTAGGGGTTTAAATATCAACACGCTGATTCCTCGGAGTCGTCCATCTGAAATTACATTAATCATTAATAGAATACAAATTAAACAAAAAGCTTTAAACAAATCAATCTTCCTTGTTTTTTGAACCGTTTAAAACATCTATTTCCATTAAAATCTTGAGATCGAATTTTTAATTTCAACTCTCTTTGTAATTTTAATTAAATATGATAAATTCCCTCCTTATTATTTATAGTTGATTTTTTTTTTTTTGTTCTTGTCTATTAGTCGAAAGTATTTTCCAATTTAAGACTAAAAGGCCGTGATCTGTGACGACTGAAGAGAGAGAGACCCTGAAACGAATGCATTCATAAGAGAGTGTTGCTCTTTTTCTCTCTCTCATGTCTTCATCATCATCATCATCATCATCATGATCGTCATTCGAAGGGCTTAAAGGGAGAGAGAGAGAGAGAGGCACGCACCCGTGGACAAACACAAAAGATTTTTCAATCCACCGAAAAATGGAACAATCGGCTCAAATTACGCGCACATATTATATACTAAACAAAAAAAAGAAGATTATAATAATAAAAGGTTAAAAAGAAAAAAAAAATCAAGTGGCTACTACGATTTTTTTTATTTTATCTTCTTCCAGAATGGAATTTGCTTTTGGTGACATTTGTTGTTTAGAAAAATAGAAAGAGGGTGATATCCTCTTAGCCAGATTTTTATAAATCTTCGCCCCACTAAAACACACTTGCAGTAAATTAAAATTAAATATACAAATTAAACGCTAGGTTATTTTATATATAATATATAATTTGTATATTTAATTTTAATTTACAAAATGTTTCAACGAGAACCAACGGTCGAATGTTTAAATCTTATTAAAACGCTTGCAGTATTTTGTTTATTTTCATTAGTTCCATTCAAAATTCCAAATATTGACCAAAAAGAAATATATCTAGCTGCAATTCTTTCCTTCAGACCTTATTGACGAATTACTCTAGGAAACAGCCATTTTGTTGAACCTCACTTTTTGTCTATCACGTCAAATTTTTAAACCCTCTGTTTGTCTCAAAAGTCCTTAAAAATTGATTTTTGCAATTTATACCGGGGCACTCTGCCCTTTTGTTCTACTCATTAAAAAAGAATTATAGGATTTTTGCGAATTTTTTAGCATGCTTTTAGGGGACGCTACTATGTCCTCGACTTCGAGGACCGTGTGCTAACTTGGAATTTTTTCAGTTTTTTGCTTATTTTTCGTAAACTGAGCATAGACTATACTCCTAGGCAAAGTTGTAGGGCATTAAATTTTTGCTAAAATTTGGTATATAAAACGAATTTGAGAACCAATATTAACCGAGATGCGGCCGGTTGACCGGCCAAGGTTAAAGAAAATTGTGCATTTCGAGAAAATTTTGTCCAAATTTGACCTACCGTATCTCGGTTAATATTGGTTCTCAAATTCTTTTTATATACCAAATTTTAGAAAATTTAATGCCCTACAACTTTGCATAGGAGTATAGTAGACAAAATATGCTCAGATTACGAAAAATAAGTACGTCGTAAAAAACTGAAAAAAGTCCAAGATTTTTGAGGTTTTTGCCTCCCCCCTCTCCTTCCAAATTAGCACAGGGTCCTCGAGGTCGAGGACATAGTATACCTAGAGTACCCCCCTAGAGTACCCCCCAAATAGCCTGTAAAAATTGCATTAACTTCGGAATACTTTCCAGGTAAAAAGTTATATCGACTGGACTATTAAGGCTATTCCCCCAATCTATTTTAATAGGCCTAAATTTTAAAGGGTGGTAGCGACCTGGCTTATCGGATAAGCTGCGGTAATTCGAGGTAAAATTGTACTCGAGTTCGAACCCGGCTTGCCACAAAAATTCAACCAAGTCGAGCGTCTCTACTGGAGCATTTGGAAATATCTATATATCCCTCTAGTTCCAGGCACTTAGGGCCTGAGGGATGGGCATGAACCATTCCTAGATTGATCCTCTCCAGGGGCCTTGTACCTGGGGAGTGATACGGGGAGCACAATAGATCTTCAAGGTCGCAGTGCAGAGAAGTCCCAGTACAACAAATCAATCAAGCGACCCCTAAAATCATGCAAAAAAATTTCTATAATTCTTTTTTAATGAGTATAACAAAAGTGCAGGGTACCCCGGTATAAATTGCAAATATAAAGGAAGATGTAGAAAGAACATGTTCTCAGATTAACGCACGTCCTTAAACGAAGAAAATTTAGAGAAATTGCTTTAAAAATACAAATATAATAGAAAATGCAACTCAATTTGTGATAGAGCATATATTTACTGTTTTTTCCCCATCATCGTGCATATTTGATCATTATAGTGCATTTATGCAGTCATATATTAAGGTTTGATTGTGCATGAACATCCAGGCACTTGTAATTATACTAAGTTTTCTTTAAAATTTTTATACCACACAATTAAGGGATGAACGAAGATTAAGACTCGAAGAAAGATGTGTATGAAAAGGACGATCTTCTCTCCCCCTGGTCAGGTGGATCCTCGACCAGTAGACTAAAAAAAAAAAATAAACAATTGGGAGATGTAATTAATACAAAGTAGTCAAAACGCCAGACTAAAAAAAAATAAATTAAAAATAACTGATTCCCACTTGTTAATTATAGGCTAATATAATAAATTAAATAATAATCTCTCGTCTAATAATATATAATTTAATAAAAGAGACTCTGACATTTTTCATTTGGATTCTGTCAAATATCTACGTTAAAAAAAAAAAAAAAAAAATTAATGAATTATAAATTTTTTTTTTTTTAATTAAAAGATGGAAAAAATGAAAGAATTTCATTCTACGATGAAGATTATATTTATGATAAGACAACAACAACAACAACAACATACAGGAAATTCTTATAAAACAAATTAAAAAGAGAAGGGGTAAAGTTCATAGCTGCATTTTTACTTTCTCTTAGCCTATATATGAAATATATAGGAGAGAAAGTATTGCGATCATGTCAAAAATTCGATGTCGAGATTTTGATGGATATACATGTTTTGAGGTCCCCTGAGTCCAAAAAAGTGGGTCCCGCAAATTGGTCTGTGTGTGTGTATGTATGTATGTATGTGTGTGTGTGTGTCTGTATGTGTGGACAGATTTTTAGCATGAAGGAATTGAGCTACCGGATTGAAATTTTATATTTAACTTAGGTACCTTCCCACACGCTCAAAATAAGCTTTTGAACAAAATCGGCCAAAAAGTACTAGTACTTTACTGATGTACTTTTTCAGTTTTTTTCGATTTTCTCAAAATTCCCTCCAAGGATTTTTTTTAAAATTCATAAATGAACTATTTTTTAGATGCTCTTTAAAATGTATATTCTCATTTTGCCGTTGAAATCTTCTGAAGACCACTTTACTCTTGTTCTTCATAGGAAAGATAGAAATGGTTGCCATGGTAACGGAATTTAAATCTTTTTCTTTTTATTAGATTAAAAATCAATTATTATTTAAATTCCCATTTATTTTAAATTTATTTGTGTCTTTAATTGTTTCAAAGAAAACATATATGTCTCTCTCTCACTTGCAAACATTATCGTCTCTCTCTACTCTTTTTAAATTCCCTTTCCACCTTATCTTCGCATAGGAACAATGTTAATTTCCTATAGGGATTTGTATGTTAATTTCGATTCAAAAGGGGGTCCCCTTTGGAACTTTTTAGGCATTTAAAATTTTTTTTCCAATTCTTATGAAATTTTGTATTTATTTACGAATCTATATTGTGTATAAAATGTCCAAATATGAGATTAAAATTTTGAAAAATAACCATAGTTTATTTGAAGCAGTCAACATTTAAAATGCAAGTTTGAAACTAAGGTGCTATCGGAAACTAAATATATCTCGACACAAAAAATCTGGTGTGACCAGCACGGTGCACAACTTTCTCTTACCGAAGGGTAAGAGAAAGTTGTGTGCTGTGCGCCAGTCACACTAGATTTTTATTATTTTAATAAATTGCATCCTCTGATGATGGATATGCTAATATTCTTTTTGATGCACATTTGGAATTATATTTACATAATTAAGATAATGAAAATATTTAACATGCGCGATCAGGAAATAAAAACAAAAAAAGTTTTATTTTTGTGATCTTTTGTGATATCCTTAAATTAACACCTGGGCTGATTGAAACGAGTATCACAATTTTGAAGTTGTGAAAACTGTAGAAAATAAATAAACTCTCTCTATTTGTTCAATGCATTTATTTAATCAGCGTGTGGAACGTCCCCCATAGTCATCGGTATATTATATATGTACAGTCAGTTTCATTAGTAACCACCACCTCTAGAGAATAGAATCGGGAAATTAGGCAACCAGAGGGCTTAGTAAATAAATAGATAAACTTTTTTTTTTTTAATATTGCAGTGGAAATATTTTTTTTCTTTCTCTTACCTATGTATATGTTAATACTAGCACTATAAATATTTCAAATAAAAGCCTGTTAATAACTCTTTAAATCCTAATTTTTTAGTGAAAGAAAAAAAAATGTTTTTTAATAAAAGTATATAAAAACACGCTCATAATCACATGGAAGGTTGTGCTAAAATTTCAAAACAATCGGTCCAGTACTTTCGGAGATCGTCGATTAGATACAAACGAAAATTTACATTTTTATTTATATAGAGATTAGAGAAAGAAAGTATTGGATTCATGTCAAAAATTCGATGTCGAGATTCACGTTTTGAGGTCCCCGGAATCCAAAAAAGTGGTTTTCGCGACATGGTCTGTCTGTCTGTCTGTCTGTGAACAAAATATCTCAATAACGAAAAGAGCTAGGAGGTTGAGATTTTATATTTAAGTTAGGCGCCTCCATGGGATGTGACACGAAGCTTTTGAACAAAATCGACCAAAGAGTACTAGTACTTTACTGATGCACTTTTTCAGTTTTTTCGAATCAATTATTTTTTAGATGCTCTTTAAAATGTATATTCTCATTTTTTCTGAAGACCACTTTACTCTTGTACAGTGAGGGACAATATTAAGTCCCACCCATGCGTTTTCTATTTGTGATTATTTCATTGTATTTAAAAAAAATATTATATATTTTTTAATGGAAGCTTTCATGGTTCAAACTTGGAAAATCCCCAATAAAGATTTTAATTTTCTTTTATAAAAACAATGAAATAATTCCAAGTAGAAAACCAATGGGTGGGATTTAATATTGTCCCTCACTGTACTTCATAGGAAAGATAGGAGAAATGGTTATCATGGTAACAAAATATAAATATTTTCCCATATAAATTTGACATCTTGAATTCTAATATATCGGCGGAAACTAAATATATCTCGACACAAAAAAACCCGGTATGACAAGCACAGAACACAACTTTCGATTACCTTACTAAAGGTAAGAGTAAGTTGGGTACTGTGCAATCAGTGAAACTTGTATAACCATCAAAAACTCGACATCGAATTTTTGGCATGAATCCAATACTTTCTCTTTATATATTAACATATATAGGTAAGAGAAAGTAAAATTATTACGAATATGTTGATTTTAGTTTTTAGGGCTTGTAAGCCCTTTAGTTATTATTATGGAAGTTTTAAATTATAGACTACATTTTGTATTAATTATTTATTAAAAATATAAATACTGTGCAACCTTTCGATGTTTTCAAATACACTTGCACCGATTCTCCAAGGGGGACCTACGTGAAGATAGTAGCAATTTATATGCAGGGATGAATGTTTTTTTTTTTTTTTTTTTTTTTTTAACATTCACACTTTTTTCTCATTCACACTCACATTCACACACACATTCACTCAGTCTTTTCGGCAACTCAGGCCATATAAGACTTTTTACAATATCCGTTATTGATAAATATACATATATGGAGTCCAGGCATTCTTAATTAAGCCATTTGGTATCCAATTGGCTTAAATCAGGGATGAATGTATATTTTGTTAACTTCATTGCATATTGTATTGCTACTAACTTCACGTAGGTGCTCCTCAAAGGTTAGTTTACTTGAGTACAGTATTTATATTTTTAATAAATAATTAATAATAAGTTTTTTCAAGTTTTAGCGATTTAATTGATCAGGGGATTTATTATTACGTAATTAAAACGAGAAGGGTGGCGTAGAAAGAAAGAAAGATGGAGGAGAAGGTTAGTTAGGGTCAAAAGGGCGGGAGAGGCTGTTGTTCTTTCTTGTTACCTGAAGGGGCATTATTTTCCATCTTCTCAATAGCTAATTAGCAGCGCTTGTCTGATGAGTCCCTCTTCTCTCTCTTGTTAACACAATGCCTAGCTAATCACGTCTGATTAAAAGGCTAAATATTTGCTGCTGCTGCTGCTGCTGCCGCCAGCGGCTATAAACAAAAGCAAGCAAGCAAGCAAGCACCTTGTCCATCCATCCGTTCTCTCGATTACAAGGGAAAGAAAGATAAGAAATCATCTTCTCTTGTATATGCTCAACAATCTGAATAATTATTTATATAGGATCCTAGAATTGTTAGAATCAATTATTTTACAAGGTAGACAACCTAAATACATGCTTAACAAAATTATGTAGAAAAGAGAAAAGAGAAAAAATTTAAAAAATACTAAAAATTTGTTACCTGTTTTGGGATCTATTCCCTATGTACCGGGATTATCCGAAATGGTCAAAGCCATTATTGCGAGATTTAACATAAACCTGACTTACAAGATAAATAAGCCTTTAGAGTCTATCACTAGCAACAAATCACGAATTGAAAAATTCGACCAGAGTGGGGTGATATATGGTATCCCCTGTGCAACTTGTAGCAAGAATGGTGATCCCTCCTTATATGTGGGTGAGATTGGTATGGTAGAAGGCTTAAAATTAGACTGAAAGAACACTTCACCTCTATTGCAAAAAAGCAACCAAAAACAGCCTTAGCGATTCATTGTTTTGACAATCGACATGATTTTGACTTAGAAAACACAAAAATTCTTTATATGGAAAAAGATATTTTTAAAAGAAGATTTATAGAATCTGTATACATTTCTATTTATGACGAGTTCGCGGTTAACCTGCGGACAGAAAGTGAGAAATCTTCTCTGGTCTATGCAGAAATTTTAAACAAAATTAAAAAAGAAATTTTTGATGCAAAGATTTTTAGTACCAACGATTCTTGAACTGTTCTAAGTAATAACTTGTGTCTGTGGATGGCTGAACCTGTGAAGGGAATCCTTTTTGTTTCAAACCTGGTGTGAGACCGACATGTGTCTGAACTTTTTGTAAGATGAAGAATGTATATAAGTTTGAAAAATTGAAAAAATTTAAATTCTTGCCGCGCCTGGGGGGTTTTGGCGTTGGAGTTGGCAACGGCAAAGGGTTGGCAGTATTTGATATCGTTTCCTCATCCGTTGAAAAAATTATATTTTCTGGCCTTTGTTCTCACAAAAAGAAAAAATCTTATAAATTTTAACTCTGTATTAATAATTTTTGAGAAATATATATGTAAGAAAGCAAAAACCGTTCGAGTGAGTAGATAGAATTTGATATATTGGTTTTATTTTGAATAATTGCTGATGTAATAATTTCTTTTTGACAGCTTCTACATTCAAGATCTTTCATTGATGTTTTCTTGTATAAAATACATTATAAGGTTCAAAAACGTATACATTATTATAAAAATTTTACTCACGTCACAATTTGACATCTATATAATTTCAAATCAGGAACTAAGGATTTTTGGTAGGTCAAACCACAATATTGTCTTAAAGATTAAAAGGTTTTCAATCTATTTTGTGTGTAATTATATAAAGAAAATTGAAGATTTAAAAAAGTACAGACAATTGTATTCATGTATGATTCTTTTTGTTTTATAAAAAAAATTTTTCTATCATTGTAAAATTATGTATATATATATATATATGTAAAAGATTTCCGAAAAAATGATTTGACTTGTAAAAACTCATGTTACATATTATTGTTGCAGATCTGATGATGGTCTCTTAGGGACCGAAACTGGTTAGTCATTGTTGCGCACCAGTCATCTGACAATAAAAATCCTGAAAATAGAAAATTTGTTTTAATAAATTTTTTATGATACCTGCCCGAATATCCGGCTTAAATAAGAAGTAAACTTCCTTCGTATGTTTTCTCATCTGATGACTCTTGCAACTTCCTAAATTCTGCAAAATTATGTAGGCCTACATCTCAGAATATTTATAAAATATATATTGTATCTTAATCTTAATGACTCGAAGAGAGGAGGAAGTGTCCTCAGAAACAAAATAAAATCATATTCTATTCTACCTCTGGTATTCTATTAGTTATTACACAGGTCAACAATTTTTTTTTTTTTCGGCTTCTGTTTTAATGCTGGAATTCTGATTCTAGACACCAAAAAACACTTAAATATCCATTTTTACTTTCTCTTACCTATTTGTATATGTTAATTAAAATCATCGAACTGCCTGGTGTCCAAACCCCGCGACCCTTGGTATCAGTGGTGGATCGGACGTATATTGTACAGTGAGGGACAATATTAAGTCCCACCCATGTGTTTTCTATTTGTGATTATTTCTTTGTTTTTAAACAAATATTATTTATTTTTTGATGGAAACTTTCATGGTTCAAACCTAGAAAATTTCCAATAAAGATTTTCATTTTCTTTAAAAAAAAAAAACAATGAAATAATCACAAGTAGAAAACGGATTGGTGGGACTTAATATTGTCCCTCACTGTACATAAAAGAGATGTGTCAGTTTGAAGTCCTTTACCAATTTATAATTAATATTTTAAAAACCTGGTATGACTGGTCGCACAGCACACAACTTTCTCTTAGCTTGTGTTCAGTGCTCGTCTGCATATATTTAGAGTCCACCGATATACATGTATTTCAAGATGTAAAATTTATAAAGATGAGAAAATATTTATATTTTGTAACCATGGCAACCACTTCTATCTTTCCTATGTTGTACAAGAGTAAAGTGTGCTTGAAACAATTTTGAGGGCAAAATGAGAATATACATTTTAAAGAGCATCGAAAAATTAATTGATTTTTGAATTTTAATCAAAATCCTTAGAGCGAAATCGAAAACAATGAAAAAGTACTTATGAAATCAAGGTTCTAGTACTCTTTGGCCGATTTTGTTCAAAAGCTTCGCGTCACGTGCCAGGGGTACCTGACTTAAATATAAAATTTCAAACTCATAGCTCTTTGGGTCATGAGATATTTTGTTCACAGTCCCACAGACAGACAGACAAACCACTTTACGAAAACCACTTTTTACTTTCTCTTACCTATGTATATATGTAATATATATATAGAGAGAAAGTATTGGATTCATGTCAAAAATTCGATGTCGAGATTTTGATGGATCTTCACGTTTTGAGGTCCCCTGAATCCAAAAAAGTGGTTTTCGCGACATGGTCTGTCTGTGTGTGTGTGGGTGGGTGGGTGGGGTGTGTGTGTGTGTGTGTTCAATTTTAAGCATGAAGGAATTGAGCTAGGAGGTTGAAATTTTATATTTAAGTTAAACACCCCCCGGGACCGGAAAAATAAGCTTTTAATCAAAATCGGCCAAAGAGTACTAGTACTTTACTGATGTACTTTTTCAGTTTTTTTCGATTTTCTCAAAATTTGCTCCAACGATTTTGATTAAAATTCAAAAATCAATTATTTTTTAGATACTCTTTCAAATGTATATTCTCGTTTTGCCCTCAAAATTGTTTGAAGACCACTTTACTCTTGTGCTTCATAGGAAAGATAGGAGAAATGGTTGCCATGGTTACAAAATATAAATATTTTCCCATACTTATAAATTTTACATCTGAATTCAAATATTCCCTACTGCCGGGAACTAAATACATGTCGACACAAAAAATCTGGTGTGACAAGCACAGTACACAACTTTCGATTACCGAAGGTAAGAGAAAGTTGTGTGCTGTGCGACAGTCACACCAGATTTTTTGGATTCAAAGGACCTCAAAACGTGTACAGTAAGGGCCACAATTAGAGTACCCACTTGATAGCTTTAGCCTTAAGTATATGGTATAAAAGTGAAATAATTTTAATGACCGAACAGGTAAAATAAAATCATCTGTACCGGATTTTACGTTTTACATTTTAAAATTTAAATTTATTTCACCATTTACCAGTGATTTCCAAACTTTATGTTACCACGCCTCCCTTAAAAATATTTAATCGTATGACGCCTCCCCCCCCCCCATTTTATAAAATAATACAAAAACAAAAATTTTTAATGCTAAAAAATATAAATTTATATAAAAATATTTTTTTTGTTTATTATTTTTTTTGATAAATCATTTGGGAAATTGGTCTTGGTAACCAGTTTGGAAAACACTGTTCTATACCATATATTTAAGGCTAAAACTATCAGATGGGGACTTAATTGTGGCGCTCAGTGTACATCAAAATCTCGACATCGAATTTTTGACATAAATCCAATACTTTCTCTCTCTATATATTAACAGATATAGAGGTAAGAGAAATTAAAAAATATAAATTTTAATAACTTTGATAATAGTGAGAATAGAATCCACTCTTTGTGAAACAGCCTATGAATATCTAAAGGTTACGTAGCAAAAAAGAATAGGGTTAAAGGCTAGAGTCTCCTCCCCCTCTCTCTCACAGATGAAATTAAATAATTTCATAAGTTGGAAGCTTCAAAACAATTTTCTTAATTATTACTTTTAGATAAATTTATCATTTTTTTTATTCACTCTATGTCAAAATGTCTTTTAAAGGTATAATAATAATAAAATATAAAATAGTGCCTTCTGTAATGCTTCTTATTTATTTTTTTTTTGTGTGAAGATATTAATTATATACGTATAAAAGATGCAACTGTATTTTCTAAAGCTCTCCGAGGGGTATACAAAGAAGCCACTTCAGCGGACTTGCTTTGTATATTTGTGCTTTTGTATTTTTGTATTATTGATATATGTGTCTGAATCACTTGTATTGTAATTAATGTAAGCCTCACTCTCGCTTAACTGGCTTATTTAGAAATATATACACTAGGGTGGGTTGTTTTACCACTTTTTTTCGGAGCGAAATGTAATCCCCGGCAAAGTGGCCAGCCACATAGACATTACACATATAATTTTTTTTTTTTTTTTTCAAATAGGACAATATCTTCTGTGAGAATTTTTACCTCGAAGTTTCGAAATTTCGACTGAAAATCCCGAAATTGTCAATAAGTTTAATAGTGTGTTATGGCTGTGGAGATTTAATCAGGAAACCGAAACAACTTTGCAGCCAGGAGATTAAATAAAAAAAA
This sequence comes from Euborellia annulipes, assembly GCA_023213315.1. Classification (NCBI taxonomy): domain Eukaryota; kingdom Metazoa; phylum Arthropoda; class Insecta; order Dermaptera; family Anisolabididae; genus Euborellia; species Euborellia annulipes. The sequence goes on from JAKCPI010030780.1 coordinate 24,908, forward strand.
ATATTTTATTTTTATTTTTACTTGCCGACGTTTCGGTCGTCAGTCACGACCTTGCATCTGGGCAAATAATTGTCAACAATACACGATTTTAGGTATTTTGATGTTTACTGTAATCATATACAATTTCTTTTTTACTTTCTCTTACCTATGTATATATGTAATATATATATAGAGAGAAAGTATTGGATTCATGTCAAAAATTCGATGTCGAGATTTTGATGGATCTTCACGTTTTGAGGTCCCCTGAATCCAAAAAAGTGGTTTTCGCGACATGGTCTGTCTGTCTGTGTGTCGTGTGTGTGTCTGTGAACAAAATATCTCAAGAACGAAAAGAGCTAGGAAGTTGAAATTTTATATTTAAGTTAGGCACCCCCATGGGACGTGACACGAAGCGTTTGAACAAAATCGGCCAAAGAGTACTAGTACTTTACTGATGCACTTTTTCAGTTTTTTTCGATTTTCTCAAAATTTGCTCCAACGATTTTTTTTTAATTCAAAAATCAATTATTTTTTAGATCTTCAATAAAATGTATATTCTCATTTTGTCATTGAAATCTTCTGAAGACCACTTTACTCTTGTATTTCATAGGGAAGATAGGAGAAATGGGGAGGAGAAATATTTTGCCATACTTATAAATTTTACATCTTGAATTCAATCGTACCCTATGGTCAGAAACTAAATACATGTAGACACAAAAAATCTGGTGTGACAAGCACAGAACACAACTTTCGATTACCGAAGGTAAGAGAAAGTTGTGTGCTGTGCGCCAGTCACAAGATTTTTTTTAAATTTATATATATATAAAAATTAAAAAAGGAAGTTGGTTTGCAAAAGTTTATTTTAAAAGAAATTTAATATTTTTTTTTTATAATAATTTTCATGAAAAATATTATTTTACTTAAATATGTTTCACGGAAAACCTACACCACTTTCCCTCCAAACTATTATTTTAATTAGGGAGCGTACATGTAGATTGTGCAACCCAATTTGGGGAGAGGGGGGTCTTGTAAAACGTTACCATGCGTTACAAGAGGGGGAGGGGGGTTGGAACAACGCGTTACGTAACTGGTATTTTAGCGACTTTCCGGTACTTTGAGCAACAAAATTTGTGACTTTTAGATAAAAATGGCCACTTGAGCGTTAAGAAACTTCTAAGGGGGGGGGGCAGAAAAGTATTACGGCACGTTACATGGGGGGGGGGGGCAATCTTCAAAAATTGCGTTACGTAATACTTGTACGCTCCCTTATTCCTTAAATTTTCTCGATATTTGACAGAGAGAGAGGGAGGGGGTGGGGAAGTCAAAAAAGGTTTGAAACCTTTAGCCTACCCTCTCTGTCTCTTAAATTTTCTTAAATTATTTTTTCTGATTTGCTAATAACCGAGGAATAAAAATCACCCAATTTTGCAAAATATGCACTTAAACTCCAAAATATGCATTTATATGCAAAATAAGATTTCTCTGGGTGATACCCTAAAAAGGCCAGATAAAAAATAAATAGCAGATAGCTACAGTACGTCTTATGTAACCGCAGCCATAAGACGGTGTACTGTGCTATCTGGGTAGTGATTAAGAAAAAAAAAAGCATGCATTGTATGCAAAATCCGAGCCTCCATGTCCGAAAGTTTCGCCACGGCGAATTACTACCTGAGCCAAAAAAGTTGAAAAATGCTGGTATTTCTGTGGCAAGGGCGGATACAAGGGGGGTAAAGGGGGTAATTACCTCCCCGAGATTCGAAAATACTTTTTTCGCAAAAAAATTTATTTTTAATGTAAAATTTTTAAAATTAATACTTAAAAATTTGATGTGTATTTATATTCTGGCAAACAAGTATTGAATGCGCTTTTAAATTACGGAAATTTAAAAAAAAATAGTGTGATGTGCGACGAGTCACACCCAGATTACCCCCCCCCCCCGAGAAACACCTCTGGATCCGCCCTTGTTCTGTGGACATGACGTCGAACATATTCAGTTTAAAAACAATGAAATAATCACAAGTAGAAAACGCATGGGTGGGACTTAATATTGTCCCTCACCGTACTTCGCCACAATAA
>JAKCPI010030782.1:0-12827 GCA_023213315.1 Euborellia annulipes
AAAAAGAAAGTTCTCCCTCACCCTTGACCCTGCATTTGAACTTGAAGCATTGGTCGCGGGTATCGAACCCTTCTCATTTGCCAAATTTATTTTATGGCCTTTTGCCAAACCTAATCTGGTTTCGAGTTGAAAGAAGAAAGGAAGGGAAGCTCTCCCCTCCTTTCCCCTCCTCTCCTTGGTTGTATTGTAGTCTAATATCCCAAAAAAAAAAAAGAATCGATACGTCTGTCTGAACTGAAATAATTTAAGTTCTCTATTTATTTATTAATCTGTGGATTGAAAGAAAATCGATTTATAGATTTGTATTTACTTTACAAGGGATAGGCAATTTCTAATTACTCACTGATCTGATTTTATTTTTTCTATTCATAAAATTTACATTTACGATAAGGAAAAAAGTTATGTAGCCACCATCAGACATTCGCCACAAAAACCAGTCAGATTGGAAGTCATTTTCTCAATCATAGTGGGATTTAGAAGTATCCCCTAATTACCTGGTAACGGGGCGTTTAAGTATTACGTAACGCAATTTGGAGAAGGGGTTTTCGTAAAACGTTGCCATGGGGGAAGATAAGGTTGAACAATTGCGTTACGTAACTGGTATTTTAGCGACTTTCAAGTACATGCGCAACTTAATTGTGACTTTTCAGGCCGCTTGAGCGTTACGTAACGTCTAGGTGAGGGTCAAGAAAAATGTTACGGCGCGTTACATAGGGGGGAGGGGGGGTAAAAAATCATCTAATCTTCTTACGTTATACTTGTAACGTGACTTTTTTTTCTATTTAAATAAAATACGAGGAAATTAAAGTTAGTAACCCTTTTCGTTTGTTTTACGGGGGACGCCTTATTTATTATTATTTTGGGATTTGTAACCCCGAGTAATCATCGTGTTGAACGTCCTCCGGTAGCCATGGATATCATGTGAATAAATATTTATTTAATAAAGTTAAAACCTCTGAAAGGCCTCAGTTTCCGAAAAGGGTTTAAAAAAACATATATCGGCGGAAACTAAATATATCTGGAGCCCCGAGTTTGGCAAAGTAGGTGCGTACCTACCTCCTATACTAAACGTCGCGGGTTCGGACTCAGGCAGTCCGATGATTTTATTTAAGCCATTTGGATACCAGATGGCTTAAATAGAAAATGCCTTGAACCCCATATATGTATATTAAAACAATAACGGTTATCTTCTAAAGTCTTAAATGGCCTGAGTTGCCGAAAAGACTGTATGAATGTGTGTAAAAAATATCTCGATACAAAAAATCTGGTGTGACAGCACAGAACACAACCCTGATTACCGAAGGTAAGAGAAAGTTGTATGCTGTGCGACCAGTCCCACCAGTTTTGTTATTTATTAATTTGCCCCTTCCAGCTTAAGGCCATTTTTTATTTATTATTTTATTACCGCAAACGTGATTAAAACAATAACAAAGTATTTTAGCGACTTTCCGGTACTATGCGCAACATAAAAATGGCCACTTGGGTGTTACGTAAGGTCTAGGGAGGGGGGGGGGTCCAGAAAAAATGTTACGGCGCGTTACATGGAGTGGAGGGGGGGGGGGGGGGGTGAGGGTTAAAAATCTTCAAAAATTGCGTTACGTAATACTTGAACGACCCCAAAGTAAAAAGATTTTTAATAGGATATGAATTAATATCGCTTATCTAAATTATAATTATAACTAAAAAAAAGTAAAATTTTAAATAATGGCTATTCAAAAAATTAATTTCGTGTAAAAAAATTTTTTTTTTTTCAAAAGTTCATTCATTGGTGGGTGAAGAAAATCATTTTGGAAAAAAAAAGTCGAAAAGTCATACCCTAATATATATATTCTTGGCATTGCTTAATCAGAATGATCATTTTATACACCTGATAAAGTCACGATTCATAAAAAAAAAAATTGGCGGCAGATTATTACCTTTTAAAAGAATTTTATTATCAGATACTTGATTTATCTTTTAAGTTTTTTTTTTTTTTTTTTTTTTAATTCACTTCACGGTTCTTGTTCTTTTTCTGTAACTTTTTTATTTATTAAATTATCGATATTTAACAAGAAGCAACGTCTAAGTTATTAAAATAAAGATGAGATAAAATAAAACACCGTAACACTTATCTCCCCCCCCCCCCCTCCCCCCACCTCCTTTCTCCCTTGATATATAACCTTTAAAAGCTTCCTAATCACGATGTTGATGATATAGAGAATAGCGTACACAAACTTTAGACTAAAGAAGAAACCTTATTTTATATTAAAATAATAATTCTTGCAAGAAGATTACGTGGATACCTGGATTTCAAAGGGGGGGGGGGAGGCATCTCCCTTCTTGAATATTAATTAATAAACATTGAAGGGATTCAATGGCGGCGGAGCTTAAAACATGATGCTCTCTCTTCACTCATCAGCACAATTAATCAATTGATGAATACCAGGCAAGAGCGTTTAACAGACATGACGTCGGTCATGGGGCGAGTGGTGTAGTGTAGGGCTTGTAACCTCCTCCCTTCACTCTTCTAGACATCCATCATCATTGCGTATCGGATTTGACATATAGAGGATCATCCCCTCTAATGGATGAACCTAATTGAAATATAGGTCGTGACCGAATTGGACACGGAAATCCGATTCGGTTTTTTATTAAAGTATGTATTAACAGTTTAGAAACTAATTCTAAATAGGTTATACACTCTCGTATTGGAAAAACGGCTTAAGTTGAGGAGGGATGTGGAAATTGGTACAGTTGTCCTGTGTGTCTCCCTTTTATCACTATTCAATAAGCACACATTTAACGAATTTGGATTTCATCACAATGGCAATTCTACGAGGAGAGGAACTGAGACATTTCGTTCTATGGGAGGGATGTAAAAAAACAGTGCTATAAAATACATGATCGAAAATACAGTAATGGAAAATACATATTAGGAAATACAGAAATACAAAAGACATCATAACAAATACAGTAGTATAAAATACATAGTAGCAATAATATAAAGTATATTGTAGGGAATACACTACTATCTAATACATATTAAGAAAAATATGATTCCAATTACTGTAGAGATTTTATAAAATAATATTTTTTTTTTCCTCATAGGATTAAATTTTATAAAATACATTATACAAAACAGTAATATAATATATAAATACATTACTTAAAAAGAAAAAAACAAAAATATTACCAACACAAAAAACACTATTAACAAATTCAATACAATACAAACATTAGCTAAAATACGTGTAAATATAAAAAATAGTTTATAGACACATACCCCTTTAGAAAACATACAAAACAAAACGAAGGCAAAATATAATAGAGTTCAAACAAAAACAAGGCAAACATTATAGAATCTTGATCATATGAGGATATGAGACAATGCTATGAAGTTGGTTATTGCTTTTATGGATGTTAGATGTAGGTGATTTTAGAATGGACTTTAATGACGGTCGGATCCCGGAAATTGGGCTCAACCGTTGGTCGGACAGATTTCAGATGGGCAAACAGTGGACAAGACAAGATCAGATGATCTGGTGTAGCCGAAGTAGGAGAGCAAGCATATAAAGCTGTGACATAGGTTTTCTCAGTTTTGTGAGGTAGTGTGATGGGCTTCTAAAGGTCGGCTCTATGACTTTTTGAAATTTGTCCCTTTGGTTGGAGTTCTGTGGGCTCGGTGTTCAGGAGAAGCCATTGCGTTGCAGGTGCACAGTGGGGAGGAGACGATGTGGAATCTATGTAGATGAAGGGGGCATCGAGTGTGGTTAATTCTTAATCGGTTGAATAAGCATATGGCAGTTCTTGTTAGGCTATTGATATTGTAAAACCATGGTGGGCCGGGTAGAGGTTTTAGATGTTTGAGAAATGATCCTTTTGCCAGACTTGTATATTGCCAGTTTTTTTTTGAGAGATGATTCAAAGACTGCGACTGCGGGGATTTCTATTGATAGGGACTGTCCGAAGCTGGCGGCTTTTTTTGCTAAAAAGTCTACAATATTATTGTCCTGTGAACTTGAATGGCCTTTTACCCAGGATAGTAGCACCGTATTTCCTTAATCTGCTATTTCTTTTAATGTTCTGAATATCTTTAGTTGAAGACATCCCACTTCTCCTGGCGTTTTGGTGGACGATATTGATTCTAGTGCGCTCTTAGCATCTCAGAAAATGGCGGTTTTGTTAATAGAGTTTGGTTTAATATATATAAGTGCTATCAGCTCTCCAGAGTGGATAGTAAGATATTCCGGTAGTTTGTATAGAAAGGTTTACCCTTGTACTTCATAGGATAGATAAGAGAAATGATTGCCATGGTAACAGAATATAAATAATTTCTCATGTTTATAAATTTTCTACCTTGAATTCGAATGTACCGTACTGATCTGAAACTGAATATATGTCGACACAAAAAAATCTGGTGTGACAAGCACAGAACATAACTTTCGATTACCGAAGTTAAGAGAAAATTGTGTGCTGTGCGCCAGTCACACCAGTTTTTTACTGATTATATTGATAGAATTTTTAAAAAGACGACTTTTAGAAATGATTAGTCGATTCTAAAATCTTAAATCGACTTTTCAAGCGCCTTTTCCATCCCTAAGTGTGATAGAAGCTTTTCATATCCTCATCATTCAATTTCAATTAATATGTTTCAAGTTTTGAAATTATTGAAATAATACACTTTTTTGGATATGACTGTCAATTTCAAAAGTCCAATCACTCTGAAGATGATTATCATGTCGAAATAAAGTGTAATATTTCACTAATAAAAACTGGAAACATAGCACCTAGTGAATGAGAAAGTTCGCAACGTGCGACCGAAACTGTCGTTCAGGAAATAAAAATTAATTTATTAATGCCTTTCTATTTATTTATTTATTGGTTTAAATGAATTTTCAATCAGTTATAATGTCAACACATGTCTGTCACTAGAGGGTGGGTGGCCTACACCTTTAGCTTTTCATTCACATTAACCCAATTATTACTATTGTTTAGCCTTTTGATGTCTATTGACAAAAATAAAATAAACCATATTGTAATCAGAAAGCCAGTCCATTGATTGAATTATTCCCTCCCTCCCTCCCTCCCTGGCCATTTCGTAATTACCCCTTCTCTCTCTCTCTCTCACTCTATGCCCCCCTTAATCCCATGGAATTTTAATATTGGATTATTTTTTTTGAAAAACAAAATAATTAATTAATTATCGCTTGGCATTTCATCTAAGTGAACAAATCCACTTTTTTGTTTTTTATTCCAATCTAATCAAATTACTCAACGGTTGTTCGATTGTGTGTATGTGTGTTGGCAGTCATGTAACCAGGGGAGGGGAAAAGGTTTCAGCTTTCTCGTGAAATTCCGGATTATAAAATATTGTTTTTGGATCAAAGAACAGTGGTAGAGTTCCCGCCTCTTGTGCTAAGGTTCAGGGGTTCGCATCCTGTCTCATTTATTGGAATTTTAATATTGGATTATTTTTTTGAAAACGCCCCATGGTCCCCAGGAATCTAACCCAGGATCTCCAGCCTTTTCGGGGCATCGGTGGGCTCTCCATTGCACCAGGCCAACGAACCCTCGACCTACACCAGCAAAACTCACTTCTCCAGAGTGTAAAAAATTTTTGTTGTAGGAAGCAAATTTCATAAACAAAACCATACTAAATTTGGTAAGTAAAACTTGATACACGATGTCTTTCATCCAACTCCAGATGCAGTAATCTAATCTATGGGTGTTAAATCTGGAGATCTGGCAGGCCAGTTGATAAGACTCCTGCGACCTATCCATCGATGTGGGAATTTCTGATTCAGATGTGCTGGTGGAAGTCTGCAGGCGCCCCGTCATGTTGGATGTACATTTGGCGTCTTATTTCCAGAGGGACATCTTCAAGAAGCTACGGTAACTCTTCTAGTAAAAATTAGCGTACATCTGACCATTTAAATTTCCCGGGAAAAGCAACGGCCTCAGTAACTGGTCACATACAACACCACACCAGACGTTGACACTGAATCTGTGTTGAAAATTAGTTTCTACCGTGGCATGTTATGAATGTTGTTGATGCCATCTCTTGTAAAGGTTGCCTCATCACTGAACATTATTATTAAGCGATAGAGATGTTGATTTTAACCAGCCACAAAATTGCAAACGTATGGCCAAATCATGTGGTTCTAAATGGGGAAAATAGAACGGATACAGCCCATTCTATACATACCTTAGATTGTGAAACATTCAATCGGATAGCTATGCGCCTTGTACTTGAACCCGGACTACGCTTTACTAAATTAAGAATGTTTTCCTCTTCTTTCACGATTTCTTTCGGAGTGAATACGAACGCTGGGAAAAGTACCAGTTTGTAGCAAAGTTCGATATGTTTCACTAAATGTTTTGGAACTCGGAATCCTATAATTGGAGGATACCGACAGTGATATTCGGCAACAGCAGTTTTCGCATTACCATCACAGAAGCTCAAAATGTACACCATCTCTCCATAATCCTGTGATGAAAACTTGTAAGGCATCGCAAAATTTACACATGATACAATAACAGTAAACAGTGACTGTAGTAAACAATGTGATTGTTACGGAAACGTTCCGCTCACTTCATTTGTTTTTCCTAGACTCTCCATAACGTCCTCTATAAGACTGCAAAATTCCAACGGTAAGTTGGTCAAACAGAGCGTGATAGACGGATGGACAAACGGACACTCCTTTATTATAAATTATATATATAGATTGAAAACCACAAGGTGATTTGTTTTAATATATTGGTTTATATATAGATAAAATGACGATTTCTTCTTATAATGATTACCTCTCGTCTAAATATCTAACTCTCTGAAGAATCTCAATTGGGCCTACAAGATAGATAAGACTTCATTGAACAGGAGATGATGATGCTTTATTAAAAAATCTTTCTTTACAATACATAATATCGTACATATTTTAATTATTTTTTTTCCTTTTTTTTTTTAATATAGCAAATAAGGCTTTGTCTTTTAGGGACCGTCCGCTGAAAGAGATTTTTTTTTCTTCTTATTTATGTGTATGATGGCTTCATATTAAAAGTTGAATTCTTCAATAAGACTCCATCGGTACTCCCAGGCCACAGCTGCATACCTTGCCAGCCTTCTCCAATCCTTGCCATTCAGGAATTCGAGAAATTCTTCATAATTCAACTTCTCGGTCCCGAGCCATCTCTGGCGTATATTTTTCAATATGGGGCAGACCGCCACAAAATGGAAAACGGTTTCGTTCTCATTCAGGCAGCATAGAGAGCACCTTAAGTCTTTCCCTTGTATCCATGGTTGGTAGTTTAGGCAGATCGCTTCGCCACGGAGTTTGAAGATCCATCTCATATCCTGCTATTTTTTCAGATATATAGGTTCCGTCTCCGAGATCAAGGTTTAAATCCTTGTATATCAGGTGCTAAGTTGCTCGACTCGCCCTCTCCCTAGCCTCCAACATGTGCCGCCGAACCACTAACTCATTCATCTACTCGAATGTCCTTTTCCATTGACCCACCTCTGTGTCCATCGTGAGTGAGAAATCATCCGCCAACTTACTAAGATGATCATACCAAAAAATTCTTTTTGCTACTATCTCTCTGGCTATTCTCTTGTGAGCCTATTATCGGGTAGATTCAATATTTTTACAATATATTGTGTATGTAGTCTGAGAGTATAGGCGTACATAGGCAAGAATTGAACAGGAGATGATCTATAAATATTGAGAGTTTTTATTAAGTAAATACACCTGCATTAGCTGACGTCCTTTCCTCTCTAATTCTACTTCCATTTACATTTGCTACTTAGGGAGAGAACTTTGTAATTTAAATAAATAAATAAAAATAAAATGCATCCAGAGGGCGTGAAGGGATACAGGGTGTGCATGCAACTCAATACGTAATATAATATGCAATGAATTTTTTTTTATAAAAGAAATTCTAGAAACAAGTTAATTTCATTTCATCACATTTCTTGATATTATTAGATTAAACCTAAGTAAATTATCTTTAATTTTTTTTTTTGTCTACCACAAAGAAAGAAGAAGCTCTCGAGTTGATTGTCATGTCCATTAGAGTTAAACACAAAAACAGTTGGCAGCAAATCTTTCTTTCCTATGCACATTGAGACTAAATGCAATTAAAGAGAACCAACCACGTGAACTAATCTATTGAACGTGATTAGCTCAAGCCTTTATTGTAAGTCCAATGTCCCTAGCCTTTATTACATTGGCTCTATGTCACTTGACATTTCAAAGGCTGCCTGTCACTCGAATTGGACATTTCCAAGTAAATAGCCAACACAAAGTGTAAGGGGAGTCCGGGTCTATAATTGATACTTTTTTTTACATTTTATTTTTTTTAGGTTCTAATATTTCAGAATTAAATAAAATTTCATACAGTGCGTTAAGGTGATTTAGTTGCACTTTAAAACTTTATTTTACCAGGCAATTCTACGAGGAGAGAGAATTGCTGTGACATCCCGGGACGTAAAGAAGGTTCTCTCTCAGTACTCAGCACCATACAATTCTTGAATGCAGAAATCAATAGAATATTTTTACTTTCTCTTACCTATGTATATATGTAATACAGGTATATATATATAGAGAGAGAAAGTATTGGATTCATGTCAAAAATTCGATGTCGAGATTTTGATGGATCTTCACGTTTTGAGGTCCCCTGAATCCAAAAAAGTGGTTTTCGCGACATGGTCTGTCTGTGGGTGGGTGGGTGGGTGGGTGGGTGGGTGTGTCTGTGTTCAATTTTAAGCATGAAGGAATTGAGCTACGAGGTTGAAATTCTATATTTAACTTAAACACCCCCGGGACCGGAAAAATAAGCTTTTAATCAAAATCGGCCAAAGATTACTAGTACTTTACTGATGTACTTTTTCAGTTTTTTTCGATTTTCTCAAAATTTGCTCCAACGATTTTTTTTAAAATTCAAAAATCAATTATTTTTTAGATGCTCTTTAAAATGTATATTCTCATTTTGCGATTGAAATCTTCTGAAGACCACTTTACTCTTGTATTTCATAGGGAAGATAGGAGAAATGGTTGCCATGGTAACAAAATATAAATATTTTCCCATACTTATAAATTTTACATCTGAATTCAAATGTTCCGTACTGTCGGGAACTAAATATATGTCGACACAAAAAATCTGGTGTGACAAGCACAGTACACAACTTTCGATTACCGAAGGTAAGAGAAAGTTGTGTGCTGTGCGCCAGTCACACCAGATTTTTAAAACTTAAATCATTGAAATTGAATGCGAATCCCGCGAAATCGAAAGCAATAATAATTGGATATTCCAGGTTAAAAAATAAAAATAAATATGGAACCACTTGAAAATATTATTGTTGGGGTCCCTATACCATACAGTGAAACTGTTACCAACTTAGGGTTGACACTTGACCAGGGACTTACCTGGCATCCTCAGGCGGAAATAACGTGTCGTAAGATATTTGTCGCGTTGCATAGAATCAAATTAACCGGCGTTTTCCTTAGCTTTGGTATAAAAAAGAAATTAATCCAAGCCTTAATATTCCTCTATTTAAATTATTGTGATGTGGTATATGGTGACATGCTCGCAGCATCATCTATCAGGATCCAGAGAGCCCTAAATTGTTGTATTAGGTTTATTTTCACCATAAAAAGAGATGTACGGTACACATCACGGAATATTATGAGAGATTGGGTTGGTTGAAGCCAGAGAGAATGAGGGATGTTTTATGTCTGAGGCTTGGGTGGAATATACTGACGGGAGTGGCACCCGCCTATTTTGAGAGCTATTTTGAGAGACTCGGGTCTAGGATGAGACATCATGATTTGATGGTTCCCACGCATAGAACTACGTTGTACGATAAATCCTTTCGGGTACGGTTCATACGGTTGTGGAATAACTTGCCGATATCTATAAGGAAATCACCAAGTTTTGGCGTATTTGCTGACAGGTTGAAGGCTCCTCCGAGGTGCCGGTCCGGGATTCTGAATAACTGGCACTAAACTCACTTTTCTTTGTAAACCTATTTCTTTTTAATTTAAATGTAACTATTTTGTTTTTTAAAACTCTTTTCCCTTCTATATTTATTATTTGCTGTTACTCATAAATGTACATTTTTCATTTATCTTATTATATACAGTATGTAAAACTTTATGAGGGCTAATGGGGCGAGACAGCCCTGGCCCATAATAAATATAATCAATCGAAATCGAAATAGGAATCGAAATCTTCGAAAGGATTCGGTGCTGAGGAAGTCACTCCTCAAACAAGGACATCCTCCCTAGCATAGAAGGTTGGATAAAAGGAACCTGAAATAAGGACTAGCTAGAAATAAAGGCAGGAGGAGGAGTTAGAGATAAGAAATAATGTAATTTCACGGAGTAGAAGCCACTACATGGGCTTTATTGGAGGTGTGGGATCGGTGGAGGATCTGCCCCCTCTGTTAGCTGTCTCCACTGCTAAGTCCATCTTCTTCATGTGTCCTCGGCAATTAAATTAAGATCTTTTGTTGTGAATGAGTGATCATGGGTTCTGGCTGGGCTGGGGGGAGGATGATTCGTTCGCTATGTTTTTTTGCGCTTTAAAAAAAATATATATATATATAATTTTCATAAACATTTGGTGTCATATTAAAAAAAAATCTCATCAAAGGTAACTAAACTCATTTGAACATAACAGGAGGAGGCTATTTACCGCATAATTAGTCGGAAACCAATGAGTTGTGGATTCTGTAGTAATAGTAAGCTTACGCAAGTTCAAATTGCATCGTGTTGCCGCCGCCGCCCCATAAATTTGTCATTAGCAATCAAGGGGGGGGGATAGTCTAGAGGTTTGATGCATTGAATTTGTCCATGTTGAATGATTGAATGTCAACAAACACAAGAGACCGACCGGATGCAAAGACAGATGCTGAAAATGAATAAACCATCGATGATTAGAGAGAGAGAGAGAGTTGACAGGAAATGTAAACAAGAGAGAGCTAATGAGCCTCTTAAAAATTAATGCTAGATGAGGCAATTATTTGAAAAAATAAATAGATTCAGATATACACTGTGCGTCAAAAAAAAAAAACGTAACATTTTGTTTCTTCTTAAAAAGATCTGTTCTAATCTACCTTAACGATACTCTAATTTAAGATACAATTGATATGTAATATCTATACATTTATCACGAATGTGTTTATTAAAGCTTTTGTGGTTTGGATTACACTGTGCGGCAAAGAAAAAAGCCCCGAGATAATTTCTTTAGATTCTTAAGTAAAATGACCTCCTGAATCCAAATATGACCTTCGTTTTCTCCCAACACGTACCGTTTTCGGGGGTAGCTCCCTACTTATTTCCACCCCTTTTCGTTAATTATAGGGCCATGAATCAAATTTGGAGGGATGAAAAGGAATATTTTAGCCTTAACATTTCTTCAGAAGGTCTAAAGAAATGAAAAGTTAAAAAATATTAACATTTGGATCCAAAGGGGGGATATGGGGGGAGGATTTTGTCTCTTAAAATGCAAAAAAAAATCATTAAAAATGATCGATTTTTTCACTGATTTTCTACATATTCCAGCTGACAGACCCACCTCACCCTTCCTTAAACATCCCTCAACTAAAAAAGAATATATAGGATAAAGCGGATGGAGTGTGGGCGATTCCGAAGCCCTTGCAAGATGATGGAAGATTCACAGCTCAGTTGGTCAAATTGGCAAATATGAGGCTATAACTTTATAATTTTTTTGGGCTGATCTTTACAAATTTAAAGTTAAATATACGGATTCTTCTATGTCCTTCAATATTTCCATATTTTATCTAAAGGGGTAGAAATTACTTCTTGTCAAAGTTTGAACAAAATTATAATCTATGAAATATAGAGTTACATTTTTGTAAATAAATCGGGAAAATATGACATTTATAAAAACCAATTTTATTTAAAGAAAAATCTAAATGGGGTAGACTACTCCTTTACTCAAGGAGCACAATTTTTTTGCCTTTGTTTTATTTAAATTGTAATGATTTGTATTTCTGTTAAATTTATTTAGAAATGTATAAGATATTTCATATTAAATGTTTAATAAAGTACAGTACAATCATTAAGATAGATTAGAAAGAAGAAACAAAGTGGTACGTTTTTTTTTGCATGTAGAACGAATATCGTTAATCCGGAAATTGTCAACACGTGTGTCTCTTTGAACACAAGAAAAAGGATTTTCTCCCCCGCGCTGTCGATCAACCAACCACCAGGTAATAGGTAAACCCATCATCTGACTCTAATCAAACCCCCACCCTCTTCAACCCTAACCAACAACATGTTAGTTAAAATTTATGACGCTGTCAATAATGTTTAATTCTGACAATTTGTGAGATTTGCATGCTAATAATCTGCAAAATAATTAATTCCCTAATTGCTTTACAATCTATTCCAAAATTTGGGAATAATAATCAATTTAAATTTCCCCATTACTGAAAAAAAATAAAAGCAATACAAATTGAGATTGGAACAATTTTCCCTTTAGCGCAGTGTCTCTTGGGCTAGGAATTACAAGTTCGCATCCCGCCGCATGTGACTAAAATTTCAATTAACTAGCCTACCTATTAATAATGAGAAATGGGCCTAAATAGCCTCCGATGCCGAAAATTACCTTAAATAAAAATAAAAACCCATATTTAAAAAAAAACTGGTGGCGCTGACCGTCCACCACAACACCTAAAAAATCTGGTGTGACAAGCACAGAACACAACTTTCGATTACCGAAGGTAAGAGAAAGTTGTTTGCTGTGCTCCAGTCACACCAGATTTTTATTTGAAGGTAATTATGACTGTTTTGTTGAAGATTGTTGAGCATGGCGTTAAATAGTTT
>JAKCPI010030783.1:0-16961 GCA_023213315.1 Euborellia annulipes
AACATTACTTATTGAATCCCAGAATCGTTCGAATAAAGACCATGTGTGTATGTATTTATTGTTTCTATTTTATTAAATATTAAATATAATGGCTCGTCTACACTATGGCCCAACGTGAGACAATGACCATGGCCATTCATGTAAGCTCAAACCCCCCTATTTACTGGGCTATATGGGAAGATAATTATTTTTGAGATCTACATTTTTCAATCTGTATTTATTTTTTAAGAATAAAATTAATATCATAGCATAAATAGTTATTGAGATATTGACTCTATTTTTCTAGGGCTGGCAAAGTGTTTTCTAGGAGGGCAATGCCCCTTGCCCCACCCCTCCACTTAACTACGCGTATGTGTGGATCCATTTGTCCTGAGAAACATCTCCCCCTGTCCAACGATAGGAAATTCGAAACTTAAACTTGATATAAGGCTAGAAGGAGTATAGCAAGCTTTTGGTTGAAATCGGAAGACCGAAAGTGGACATTTACATGAAAGATTTTTCGTTTTTTTTTTTGATTTTCTCAAAAACGGCTCTAAGGATTTTTAAAAAATTAGTGTATTTATCAAGTATCATGAGTAATTAGTTGTGTCAGCCGTTTTTGAGATATTTAAACAAAGAAGAAGCAAAAACCACTTTTTTTATGCACGATTACAATACTTGTCCAAGGGGGGGGGACCCCCCCATGGACTGGGTTGACGGGATGAGTAAGGGCAAGGACAAACCGTTTCTTATGGCAAACTAACCGTAATTAAATATATTTCATATGTTTAATCAAGAATTATGTTCTTTTTTTAATTCCTTGAAGTACCTTTTTTTAGTCCAGTTAAATTGTTCTCTAAAGGGCCCCTCGCGGGAAAGTTTTGGGGTAGTTGTGATTTCTTGATCCTTATGTTTTTTGGTGTGCTGAATCCGAATCTGAGGTTTGCTAACAAAATTTCGTGACGGAACATTGTCAAAAATGCAAAAAAAAAAGGTAAGATATCTCATTTTTTGGCCGTTTTTTGCTTATAATCTCGAAAACTATCAACTTTTCGTAAATAACCTTCCTATTCAAAATGAAAGTTCATAAAATTTCCTACAAAGGATATTATCCGAATTCTCAAAAGTGTCATGGACTCTATCTATAAAACTGAAGAGTTTTATCAAAAAAGTGGTCCAAGTAAACGTTCAAGTCAACAGGATTTCCTATAGATTTTTAGACAGAAATCAAGTTTATACTATGAATGGTTTCATTTTAAATTGTAATGCCGTGCCGCAATGAGGTTGAAGTTTTAAAAAACTGCACTTTTTTTTTTGCAAAAAATCCCATTTTTTCCTTCATAAATGAAAACCACTGATTCTAGAAACTTAATTCCTATCTACATTTTCTAGGAAATTATGACTCAAATTTGACCTTTACTTGCAAACATTACTGTTCTTCAAAAGTGTCATGGAAAATGCTAGATATCTATAAATCTAAGACATCATCATCATCATTGAGTATACAGTCCTAAGACTGGTTTGATGCAACAATCCGTCTCCACTCGACTCTGTCCCCCGCCAGCTGTTTGACCTCTCTAAATGTCTGGCATCCCATATCCCCAATTATTTGGTTGAAATATTCTAATCTGGGTCTTCCCCTTCCCCTTTTCTTTCCCACCTCCCCTCCAAGATATCCCTAAGCAGTCCCCCATGTCTCAGTGTGTGCCCCATCATCTGACCTCTTCTCTTCTTCAGACTCTTCCACAAGGTTCTTCTTTCTCCGATTCTTCCAAGAACTTCTTCATTTGTAATTTTATCCATCCATTTGATATTCATCATTCTTCTGTAGCACCACATTTCGAAAGCCTCTAATCTCTTTCTCTCCGCTTTTCTAATTGTCCAGGTTTCACACCCGTACATGGCTATGCTCCATACATATGTCTTCAATAGCAACTTCCTGTTTTCTAAGCTGATTGAGGAGGAGCATAGTAGTTTTTGTTTTGAATTAAACCCCATTTTTGCTTGGGCAATTCTTGATTTAATTTCGTTTTCGCTCCTCCCATCCCATGTTATTTTACTTCCTAGGTAGCGGAATTCCTTAACTCCTTCTAGGTTTTCTTGGTTAATTTTGATGCATTCCTGTCTCGTTTGTTCTTTTTTTGTACATACTAGGACCTTGGTTTTATTCTTGTTTATTTTCATTTTGATTTCTTCTATTAGGATTTGGTTAATTCCATTCAGGGCGTCCTCTAATTCTTTTTTATTGCTTCCTAGAAGGGCAATGTCATCGGCAAATCTTAACATAGCGATCTTTTGACCTTGGATTTCGATACCTGTATCAATTTTGTCTTTGAATTCTTTAATCGCTTCTTCTATGTATAAGTTGAAAATCATGGGTGACAGCACACATCCTTGTCTTACACCTTTTTTTTATTTTGGCTTCTCTTTGCTCATCTCCAATATTTATAATTGCCGTCTGGTTTTGATATAGATTGTAAATTAGTCTTCTCTCTAAATTTTTTTCCCGCCTGTTTTAAAATTTTGAACATAATTTCCCAATCGAATGCTTTTTCTAGGTCTATGAATCCGATGTAGACAGATTCTTCCCTGATAAAAAGCCCTTTCTATTATTAGTCTAAGAGACGTTGTATCTCAGGTGCCTCTGTTTCTTCTAAAGCCGAACTGGTCTTCCCCCAGATTTTCTTCAACTCTTTGTTCTATTCTTCTTTGGATTATTTTGGTTAGGATTTTGCATGGCATGTGAGGTTAGGCTAGTGGTCCTGGAATTTTCATTTATCCGCCCTGTCTTTTTGGGAAGTGTGACTATTTTGTTTTTTGGAAATCTTTTGGGATAATTCCCCAATTTATAGATTTTGCTAATTAGTTCAAAAAGTTTGTCAAATCTAAGACATTTATCAAAAAAGTGGTCCAAGTAAACGTTCAAGTCAATAAAATTTCCTAGAGAATGAGATAGGAATCAAGTTTCTAGGATGAGTGGTTTTCATTTTATGAAGGAAAAACTGCGATTTTTTGCAAAAAATTGCAGTTTTTCAAAACTTCAACCTCATTGCGGCACGGATTACCATTTATCCAATTAAGATGAAACTTTGTTTGAATTGTAGCAAATTTAATCTAGTTTAAAAATGTATAGAGTGGTCTTTGTCGAAAACGTGCTCCTTCATGGTCAAAATGGGAAAATATCGAAAAAAGTGCGAGTTTTTGGGTGATCCGGGGGGGCTGCCGAGGTCGAAAACTTGGATTTTGCGCTTGAGCCCGAACGGTTGGTCGGAGAAAAAAACCTAAATAATGAAATTTGTAGGAAATTTTATGAACTTTCATTTTGAATAGGAAGGTTATTTACGAAAAGTTGATAGTTTTCGAGTTATAAGCGAAAAACCGCCAAAAAATGGAAATTTTCACCTTTTTTTTGCATTTTCTACAATGTTGCGTCACGAAATTTTGGTGGGAGACCTCAGATTTGGATTCAGCGCCCCAAAAAACATATATATGCAAAAAATCAGAACTACCCCAAAACTTTCCTGATAAAAACACAATTTGACTGGACTATTCTTATCTTATCTTATTATATTAAACGATCAATTCTTGTATATATATATATATATATATATATACCCCCCTATATATATATATATATATATATATATATATATATATATTCCACTCGGGTTCTCGAAAATGGCTCTAACGATTTGGATGAAATTCACGGGTTAGGAGGGTTTTGTGTTGGCGATTCGATCTGTCACGGTCTCATCTTCGGCTAAGTTGTTTTTGATGGGTTTTTTGTTAATTGAAATAATTATATTCACAGGTGGTTGTCTCGATAAAAATGTATATATACGGTATGGGGGGGGGGGGGGTTGAGGGGGGGGGGGGGGGGGGGTCTGGGGATTGGGGTGGGGGTGAGGGGTATAGGTGGAGGTGCAGGAGGTGGGTTGAAGTGATGGGGGTGAGGGGGGATTAATATATAGCTTTTAACTGAAGCAAAAAGTTACCGAGCATCGCTCGGTGGCCAAGTACTTATAGTTATTTGATAAACGGAGCATCACCTTATCTCATAATGATTCATGATATTTCCCACCTCTTAATTTTGGCTCCATTATCAATAGTATATCTCCTTTTAATTATGAGATTATTTTATTAGAAATATCAGCGGTGTCTTCAAGTTTTTGTTTGAAAATATTTTTAATCCCCCCCCCCCCCCCCAAGGACAGGGTTCATGGGATGAGTAACGGCAACGACAAACCGTTTCTTATGGCAAACTAACCGTAATTAAATATATTTCATATGTTTAATCAAGAATTATGTTCTTTTTTAATTTCTTGAAGTACCTTTTTAGTCCAGTTAAATTGTTCTCTAAAGGGCCCCTCGCGGGAAAGTTTTGGGGTAGTTTTGATTTCTTGATCCTATATGTTTTTTGGTGTGCTGAATCCGAATCTGAGGTTTGCTAACAAAATTTCGTGACGGAACATTGTCAAAAATGCAAAAAAAAGGTAAAAAATCTCATTTTTTGGCGGTTTTTTGCTTATAACTCGAAAACTATCAACTTTTCGTAAATAACCTTCCTTTTCAAAATGAAAGTTCATAAAATTTCCTACAAAGGATATGATCCGAATCCTCAAAAGTGTCATGGAAAGATCTATAAATCTAAGAGTTTTATCAAAAAAGTGGTTCAAGTAAACGTTCAAGTCAACAAAATTTCCTAGAGAATGAGACAGAAATCAAGTTTCTAGGATGAGTGGTTTTCATTTTATGAAGGAAAAACTGCGATTTTTTGCAAAAAATTGCAGTTTTTCAAAAATTCAACCTCATTGCGGCACGGGTTACCATTATCCATTTAAGATGAAACTTTGTTTGAATTGTATCAAATTTAATCTAGTTTAAAAATGTATAGAGTGGTCTTTCATGGTCAAAATGGGAAAAAATCCAAAAAAGTGCGAGTTTTTGGGATTTGCGGAAACAGAAAAAATACGCCAATTTTCAACTAGCGCTTGAGCCCGAACGGTTGGTCGGAGAAAAAAACCTAAATGATGAAATTTGTAGGAAACTTTATGAACTTTCATTTTGAATAGGAAGGTTATTTACGAAAAGTTGATAGTTTTCGAGTTATAAGCAAAAAACCGCCAAAAAATGAGATTTTTTTTACCTTTTTTTTGCATTTTTGACAATGTTCCGTGACGAAATTTTGTTAACAAGCCTCAGATTCGGATTCAGCACACCAAAAAACATAAAGGGTCGAAGAAATTACAACTACCCCAAAACTTTCCGGGTAAAAACACAATTTAACTGGACTATTTGTTTTAATAAAAAAATAAGCTGACGTGTTCTGATGTGGCCATCCACTTGACTTTACCATACAACCTGGCCCCTAAAATTATTTATAATCATGTAGGGGGGGGGGGTTAGTTTTTGCATTTTTAGACTTCTGGGGTCCCACTGATTATGTATACAAAATTTGGTTGAGTTTGCTCAAATGGCCTAGATTTTTAATTTTTAACCCCCCTCCACCCCCTTAATTTTGGGTCGATATGCACCAAAATCTAATCAGCTCTTAATCTCAATGGACCAAAACTACGTGTGAAATTTGGTTTCGATATTCACACTAGTTTTTGAGCTAGCTCGTCCACAAAAATTTGGTAACGCACAGACTAACGGACAACCAGACAAACTAACAGACATTTTGACAAAACAATTATTATCTCGAAAAATATAATTTTTTCGATGTTCACTTATTAGAGCTTTTTTGTAGAGCGAAATGCCATGGTTTCGCTCAATTTTTTTAATCAAAATAGTTTCAGCCGTTTTTGAGATATTTCGAAAAAAAGAAGGAAAAAAACCACTTTTTTCATGCACGATTACAATACTTGACCATACCCTGTATGGTAAGAGTGATTAGACCTTTTATGTGCAATTGACCCAAAAGTGTAGCCGGGGTGGGGGGTAAAAAATTCCCCCTTAATATTTTGCTTGGTGGATTGACCCCCCCCTCACCCATGAAAATTTTCTGGCAAGGCCACTGCCAACTCATGTATGGTGAAGTAACGGCAACGCCTTACTAATTGGCAAACTCGCACCGTAATTCAAGATATATTTCATATGTTTAGATCCAAAAAAAAGTTATACTTAGATTGAAATATTTTTTGTGTACGGGTTGTTAGGTGAATTGGACATGGATATTAATTAGGGAGTCCAAAGTTAAAGGGTGATGCATTTTCACCGAGGGATGAACCGCGACCTAAAAATCGTGTACACCTACTTTCACTTTTACTTTCATTTCCAAGTAGAAGACATACACCCTAGATTATCTAATGATTAATTTCAAAAAAGATGTACACCTAATTCCAATCGCGGTTCAGCCCCTCGATTAGTAACTGTCTTTGAGTAGTTTTAATTTCTTTTTATTCAAAGTCGAAAGTCCGATAGTGTTTTTGGGTGTGCTGAATCCAGAATTTGAGGTTTGCTAACAAAATTTCCTGACGGAACATTGTCAAAAATGCAAAAAAAGGTAAGATATCTCATTTTTTGGCGGTTTTTTGCTTATAGATCTCGAAAACTATCAACTTTTCATAAATAATCTTCCTTTTCAAAATGAAAGTTCATAAAATTTCCTACAAAGGATATGATCCGAATTCTCAAAAGTGTCATGGAATCTATCTATAAATCTAAGAGTTTTATCAAAAAAGTGGTCCAAGTAAACTTTCAAGTCAACAGAATTTCCTAGAGAATGAGACAGAAATCAAGTTTATAGTATGAGTGGTTTTCATTTTATGTAAAAACTTTGATTTTTTGCAAAAAATTACAGTTTTTCAAAAATTCAACCTCATTGTGGCACGGGTTACTATTATCCAATTAAGATGAAACTTTGTTTGAATTGTATCAAATTTACGACAAGATGATAGTTTTCGAGTTATAATCAACAAAAACAGCCAAAAAAATGAGATTTTTACATTTTTTTTTTTTTTTTTTTCATATTTGACAATATGTTCGGTGACGAAATTTTGTTAGCAGACCTCATATTCGGATTCAGCACACCCAAAAAAAAAAAAAACATTTAGGGTCGAAGAAATTAGAACTATCCCAAAAATTTCCGGCTAAAAACCCAATTTAACTGGGCTATGTTTTAATAAAAAAAATAAGCTGACGTGTTCTGATGTGGCCATCCACTTGACTTTACCATACAACCTAGCCCCTAAAATTATTTAAAATCATGTAGGGGGGGCTAGTTTTTGCATTTTTATACTTCTGGTGTCCCACTGATTATGTATACAAAATTTGGTTGAGTTTGCTCAAATAGCCTAGATTTTTAATTTTTAGCCACCCCCCCCTCCACCCCCCTTAATTTTGGGTCGATATGCACCAAAATCTAATCAGCTCTTAATCTCAATGGACCAAAACTACGTGTGAAATTTGGTTTCGATATTCACACTAGTTTTTGAGCTAGCTCGTCCACAAACATTTGGTAACGCACAGACTCTACAGACTAACAGACATTTTGACAAAACAATTATTATCTCGAAAAATATAATTTTTTCGATGTTCACTTATTAGAGCTTTTTTGTAGAGCGAAATGCCATGGTTTCGCTCAATTTTTCTAATCAAAATAGTTTGTAGCCGTTTTTGAGATATTTCGAAAAAAAGAAGGAAAAAAACACTTTTTACTTTACCATACAGAGTATGGTCAAGTATTGTAATCGTGCATGAAAAAAGTGTTTTTTGCCTCTTTTTTCGAAATATCTCAAAAACGGCACAAACTATTTTGATTAGAAAAATTGAGCGAAACCATGGCATTTCGCTCTACAAAAAAGCTCTAATAAGTGAACATCGAAAAATATATTTTTATTTTTTGAGGTCCATTGAGATTAAGAGCTGATTAGATTTTGGTGCATATCGACCCAAAATTAAGGGGGGTGGGGGGGGGGGTTAAAAATTAAAAATCTAGGCTATTTGAGCAAACTCAACCAAATTTTGTATACATAATCAGTGGGACCCCAGAAGTCTAAAAATGCTAAAAAACTAACCCCCTCCCCTACATGATTATAAATAATTTTATTAAATATAAGTGAGAGGCCAGGTTGTATGGTAAAGTCAAGTGGATGGCCACATCAGAACACGTCAGCTTATTTTCATGCACGATTACAATACTTGACCATACCCTGTATGGTAAAGTAATAAAATTCCCACTAAATATTTTGCTTTGTGGATTGACCCCCCCCCCCCCCCTCCCCCCATGAAAATTTTCTGGCTACGCCACTGCCTACTCTGTATGGTAAAGTAAAATAGTAATTGACAAATTCGCAGCAAATTCAAGAAGATTATTGTTAAGATAAAAAAAAAAAAGTTAGATAAGATTGAAATATTTTTTGTATACGGGTTGATAAGTGAATTGAATGGATATTGAGGAGGGAG
This sequence comes from Euborellia annulipes, assembly GCA_023213315.1. NCBI lineage: Eukaryota > Metazoa > Arthropoda > Insecta > Dermaptera > Anisolabididae > Euborellia > Euborellia annulipes. The sequence goes on from JAKCPI010030783.1 coordinate 8,386, forward strand.
TCCAAAGTTAAAAAAAAAAGAGAGATAATTATCACCGAGGGGTGAACCGCGACCTAAAATCGTGTACACCTACTTCCACTTTGACTTTCATTTCCAAGTGGAAGACAATAGATGACAATCTAATGAATTCCAAAGAGGGTGTACACCTAATTCCAATCGCGGTTCACCCCTCGATTATAACTATCTTTTTTTTTTATTCAAAGCCGACTTTTCAGAGGTTTATTCCCTCCTTCTTCAGGGTTTTCAAAGTACAATGAAAAGGAAATATAATATATCGTAGGAATTTCATTCTCAGCAGAATTTAGTACACTTTTTTTCGGCCCCCTCTTCCTCGAAATTAATATGAACTGCTGCCCCCCCCCCCCCCCCCCCCTAGGGGAAATCCTGGGCACGCTCTTGCATTATAACATGACCTTGTCTGTTTGGGGCCACTTTGTATGCTTATTAGGTATTATTATTAATAATAATTTATTACCTTATTTTATGATGAAATCTTCAAGTATTTTATATATGTATATAATCCATTAAATAATAAATTTCATATAAAAGTAGTATATAGTAAACACGGAATAAGAATTCAAAATTGGTATTTTTTACCATTAACTAGTTATATGTACTAGATACGTGCTTTTATGACTTGACGAATACTTTATCTATGAGTTGGGCACAGCTATGGCGTGCAGCTGAGATTAAAATATTTCCCCTCTAGGGTTGCCAACTTTGTAGAAGGAAATATCCTACAAACTGAAAAATAAACTATACAACGCAGTATGTAGTACTTTATTGTATTAAACGGCCAAATGGTTGATGTACCCTTCTAGCGTTATATCGAGCTTAAGTTTCGAATTTCGTAGCTCTGAGACTTGGCCCGGGCGTGAATTGAGCACGCGCATAGTTGAGAGCCAGCAGAGGCTTATTTTTAACCGACTTCAAAAAAAGGAGTGGGTTCTCAATTCGACTGATTTTTTTTTTTTTTTGTCTATATCTTCGCCAATTGTGAACCGATTTTGATGGGTTTTTTTTGCATTAGGTTCAATATAGTTTCCGATTGGTCCCGTTTTTTTTTTCATTGGGTTTGGACCTTTTTTGATATGTTTGTTCAGGCCTATCTTCTTTGTTTATGAACCGATTTTGATGATTCTTTCTGCGTTTGGATCAGTATAGTTCCAAGATAGTCAAGATATCTATTATAACTATTTATTTTATGTGTATGTTCAGCGAGACTTTTTCCCACGTAAACCGATTTCGATGATTCTTTTTTTATTGGAAAGGGGCTACCTTAGGGGTGGTCCCATATTAATTTGGTCAAGTTCTGATAATATGACCATTGAGGAAATAACAAAAATCTCCAATTCTTATGAACAAATAATCGAAATTATAATAAATAAAATATTTTATAACAAAAAATCTTAAAACATTCATTTAAAACCCACAAACGTTTCGAGAGATTTATAGTTGCGAAACGCAGGGGTGGTACATTCTTACGTACGTAAACATCAACTTGTGTTATTTCGATTTTAGCCAAAATCTTGTTATACTTATTGTAGCCTCTAGATGGCTTAAGTTTCAAATTTCAAGGCTCTCCTACTTACCGAAGACGAGATACGAACAATTAAAATATTTATTTTACAACATGACTAATTTACACCCCCTTCCTTTATTTCAATCGGATTAAAATTTATACACGACTAATAACTCATGACAGTTGATAAATACACCAATTTAAAAAAAAAAAATCGTTAGTGTCATTTTTGAAAAAAATAAAATAAAAACGAAAAATCTTTCATGTTAATACCTATATATTTATTTATTAATTACCCCCCCCCGTATTAATTCCCCGTATTAATAATAATAAAGCAAATATTTACCTATTATAGTGATATTAACTCTCAGGGCAGGTATATTCTGCAATTCAAAGTCGAAAAACATGTTTGGTATTTTTCAGGTTAAAACCTGATTTATAATATTTAGGAAAAACTTTACCTCCAATGAATATTCGTGTATCACTGTTAATTATAATGAAGCCATTTGCCTCAGGCTTATACGAGCATGTGTCAGGAGTGGCACGTGCCAACTAAAGGAAGGAACCCCTAAAAACCCCCGTCCCTTATCCTGGCGTGGAAGAAACCCTCTGGAGTGTCGCGAGGCAAATTAAGGGTTGTTCTAATGAATGCCCGCACCCAGCGATCGATGGCGATGAGGTCGCCCACCTAACACCAGGGGATGTATACCTGTGGGAAGAACATGAAGCCTCAAGATTTCCATTTTTGCGAGGCCTTCAGGGGACCGGCCCCCACCCTCGCCAACATCTCCGCCAGCGGCCACTCCGAGGATACAAGTCCCGAGGTGCCCACACGGAAGAGGATGAAGAAGAAGAATACAAAACTAATAAAATTTACTAAATTTAGTATCAATAAATGTTAGGATCCTCCTGTGCTTGTGGCCATCTCGGGCCGGGGTTCCGTGGCAATTTGCCCGTCCTGCCACTGCATATAATAAACCCTTGAACTCTTCTTAGTTTCGATCAAGCGTCTTAAAAGACTCACCGGGTAAAGATTTGCAGACTCATTTAGATAAAAAGACCTCAAGCTGTGCTCACTGTATCTGTAATCTCAAATAAATAAAATCTTTTATATAAATCCATTTATTTTTTACAATATATAGGGTAGGTACATGTGTAAATTTATTTACATCAAACAGAGGACACACTTTTTGATTATTATTATAAATTCAACATCCCTGCCACTCTTGTGGGAAAAAAAACATTTTTATTTCGATTACATTATTCTTAAATATTTTCTTAAATATAAACATTTTTACAAATAAATAAATAAATACGATTGAAGTTTTTGGAGACGGACTGGTAAGTGAATTGAATGGATTTTGGATGAGGCAGTCCAAAATTAATAGAATATTGTTACTACTAACATATATAACTGAGAGAGGAGACAGAGTATAGGGTCACCTTGTACCTACTATTCCCTTCAGTGACCTTTTAAAACCCTGAAGAAGGAGGGAAGAAAGCTAAGAAACGTCGTTTTATAATAAAAAGATTGATCTCTTTTTAAAATTTTGGACTGCCTCATCAAAATCCATTCAAATAAATAAATATCTACAGTATTATTTATTTATAATGAAAGTATGTACATTGATCAACTTATGACTTTAATTGCGTACAATCAAGCAAAGTACAAAATACAGAAACAAATTTATAGAAAATACAAAATAGACATTAGAGATAAAAATGAAAAAATATTATTTAGTAATAATAACTATAATGTACTATAGAGGCAATTCAAAGTAGAGTAGGCCTCTGCGTTATGGTCTCGTGTAACAAGGTTCGGTAACAAAAATACTTATTGCCCTGCGGGTTGGGCGTAGAATAGACCCGCAGTACTCCCTGCTTGTCGTAAGAGGCGACTAATAGGGAAAGGGTAGATGGGACTCTTCAGCCTTGATCGGCTACCCGTCTAGGGGAAAAACCCTAAACAAATTAGAAGTAAACCCCCTTTAGGGGCTTGAGGGACAAACCTACCCCCCCCGCGGCAGCTTCTGCATTCTGGCTGACTCCAGACGTGTTGTTCACCTTCCCTCTGGACCCCGTCAGTTCGAACGAGAGGGGGGTATCGGAACTGGCTAGCCTTTACTTCCATAGATAGAGCCAAGGCAGAGGTGTTTGGGAATCATGCACCTTGGGAGAACTCTTAAACCCTCTAAAATTGTCCGCCACAGGGCAAAAAAGGCCATTATTAGTTATTAAGTAAAATTTAAATTTTTGTCACATTTCCGTATTTACGAGTGAATTCCGAACTGACTCGTTTAACATTTCTAACAATTTATTTTCGATCTCCTTGTGTTTAAAAAATGTTACAACTTGTAATAACGTATTTCCTTGCTTATTACGGGCATTTGTTACAGCGGAAAACTCGTTATATTTGATTGATTTCAACTTGCTAATAACCTCCATGTTGCCGCTTCTTGCATCTTCAAAGAGTTCTGCAACTAATTTCAGTAAATCAGTAACATGTTGGTTTTCGGAAAGATCAAGGGGTGTTTTACTTTCTCTGTTCTCGATGTCATAAATTGCGCCGTGTTTCAATAACATGTCTACAATTTCCAAGAAACCCTTTTTAGCGGCAACATGAAGGGATGTGTTACCGCCAGAGGTTGTTCTTGCATTAATAAAATCATTCAATTTCTCTTTCTTTACATATTGCAACAAAACTTGAACAATTTTTTTATTACCTTTGTTAGTGGCCGTGTGTAATGGTGTATTGCCCTTGCTGGTAATTCCCGTAACATCCGCTCCGTTTTTCAATAATAAGTTTACAATATCCATGTTGCAATTGTTAACCGAATAATGTAGCAGTGTTATGTTATCATTGTCTTTAGTATTAATGTCTCCACCATTTTTAATTAAATTTTCTAATGCATTGAAATTGTTATTCTTTACAGCGTTTAACAGATCATTCGCATCTTTCTCTAATGATTGCATTATCTCACTATATTTTAATGTTTCTGGATCTTCTTGCCCAAATAATTTATTCGAGATATTAAAACACTCCTGAATAATTATTAGGGCCTCACTGGATTTTCCCATTGATATAAGTACGAGTGCAATATTACTCTTTATATCTTATACAGTGTTCGTCTTCTTCTCCTAGCTTAGATTCTCGAAAATCCAGAGCTTCCTTCAGGATTTTCAAAGCTTCATTAAATTTCATTTGACTAACTAATATTTGACATATATTAGTGAGTACATTAAAAGTTAAAGGATGATCAGGAAATAATTCCTTTGACGTGTTATAAACGTCCTGTAAAATTTGTAGAGCTTCATCAAATTTCATTTTTTTATAAAGTGCCCTACCTATTTGTTTTTTTGTATTTAAGGTATCAAAATGATTTTTTCCCAAAATTCTTTCTCGAAACTCCAGTACTTCTCGATTGAGTTGTAGTGCTTTGTCATTTTCCCCAATCTCTAAATAAATTTCAGCTTTAAAATGGATTACTCGTAAAGTATCAGGATGAGTGTCCCCCAAAACAACCTTTCTTTTACTTAATACTTCCTGACACATTTGTAAAGCATCATTATATTTGCCTTGGTCGTTTAATATATATTGCTTTTATTAAAAGAGTGTCTAAGGTTTGTCGGATGGTTGGAACCAAAATAACCTTCTATTTTAGGATAGATGTCTTGAATAATTTCTAATGCTTGGTCGTATTTGCCCAAACGTCGCAATAGCTCTGCTATAGCTCTCTGAGTAAATAAAATATCCTGGTGATTTTCCCCAAGAAAAGTTTTTTGAGATTCAAATACTTCTTGACAAACCTTATAAGCACTACGGTATTTACCTTGGGCACATAGTACTAATCCTATATTCCTCTTTATCTGTAAAAATTTAGGGTGATTTTTATTCAAAAATGTTTCTTGAATATTACTTATCTCTTGATGAATTCTTAAAGCTTCGTCATAATTACCAAGTCGAGAAAGTGTAATTGCAATGTCATTTTTTATTTTCAAAACATTTTGGTCATCTTTTCCCAAAGAAGCTTCTTGAATCTTGTATATTTCTTGAAGGATTTGTAAACCTTCAGCGTATTTACCTTTTTCGTGAAATATTAGCGCCATATGATGTTTAGCACGTAGAGTAACAAAATGGTTTTCGCCCAAGGTATTTTTGCAAACACTAAGGACTTCTTGATTAGACTTTAGAGCTTCATTATATTCACCTTTTTTAATAAGTGCATCAACTATATTCGATTTTGAAAAAAGCGTTTTGGGGTGATCTTTACCTAAATTACTTTTGTAGAAATTATATTCACTTTTAAAATGTTCTAGGGCTTTGTCGTAATTATCTCATATAGAGAAGTTCCAAACCCATAAAATAATATAATTCCCCAAAACGAGATAAAATTTCTGGATTGTCTAAAGGCATTTCTATTAATACACTTAATACCTTTTCTCCAAACCAATATGCTTCTTCAAACCTTAATCTGTTAATGAGCTCACGACTAATATCAATTGCAATAGGAACAAACTCTTTGACTAATTCACCAAACTTCATTGTATAATTCCAAATAGATAAAGCGTGATCCACATATTTTCTAGCCATATTTTCTCTTTGGGATAATTTTAGGGCTTTTGATAAAATCCCCTCTACTCTTTTTTGCTCCTCTAAATGTATTCTTGTAACTTGTTGTACAAGCCTATGTACACTAAGCATTGCGTTATTCAAATTCACCATGGAGTATTGCTTTAGTAACTCAATAGCAGATCCTAATTTTTCTGCATCAGGTACTAAACTTGAAAACATTTCGGTAGGAATATTTTCAGGATTCAAATAAGATACAATATTTAAAATATCTAAAGCCTCAATACCGGCCTCTTTTTGCTCTATTGCATCCAAAGTTACATTCCAGGTTACATACAATGTTTTCGTATAATTATTATCGCTCTCTTCTGGAAATTCAAAATCAAGAAGTTCCCTTGTTTTTTCTTTAAACCTCTCTAAGTAATTACTAACCTTGAACTCTCGTCCGACGTTTCTTAATTTCTCATCTAGAATTCTTATATAAGCCACTGCTTGTTGCAATGCTAGAGGGAAATACTGTAGCGTCTTTCCCAGCTCCTTAATATCCTCTTCCTGTGTATCATTTTCTATTTTGAGCGATTTTTCAATAAACTCTTTTGCCTCATCTTCAGTGAATACATCTAACGGTAATACTTTTATTTTCTCAGGCCATTTCTGATTACGAGATGTAATTAAAATACATGGTCTATTGTAATTAGGGGGCAAAGAAGGTAAAAAATCTTTTATACCATCATCATTTTCGTTTTTACTTGTATATTTTTCAGCGTTATCAAAAATAAAAAGACTTCTTCCTTTAGAAAAGAATCTGTACACTTCTTCAACTATACAACTTATTTTCTTTTCTTCTCCATTTACATTCTTTGTATTAATTTTCAATTGATCGCTGGCTAATGTACGAAACGATTCTGAAAGAGTTTGATAGCTTTCAGCATTTATCCAGACAATTTTATCGTCATAGCTGTTGCTATGTTCGCGGATGTACTTTCTACAGATCTCACTTTTTCCTATTCCACCAAGACCACTTATACAAACATGCGGGGATTCTGCAGTTTTGCTTTCGCTTTGTAACATTTTGTGTAAATTGTCCAATTGCTCAGCCCTTCCAACAAATGACGCTACCGGATTTCTCACGCGGAAAAAGATTGGGATTCCTCTTCTTGCTTCTTCAAAAAACTCTTTTCCTTCTTCGTAGGAAAGAAATCTATCTTTCCCTTTGCCTTGCAACTGTTTCAACATTTCCATAAACAACTTGTTATATACATTTTCTGTTTCTATTCTATTGAAATCAAACTCTTGCCCAATTTCTTTTTTAACAATGTCGCCTAGTTCCTCTTCATTAGGTTGACAAACTGCAAACACAAGATGATCCATAAAGTCTTGTATCTCTTCATCAGAATACTCAGCACTAATTGCTAATTTTTCTTTTAACAACGCAACAACATTTCCACTTAATTTATAGCGAACAGGTTGTTTTTGTTCACATTCTACATCCAAAATATCGTCCTCGTCTTCTATCCTCTCAACTCTAATTTGTACACCTTCTAAATTTTCAACATCAAAATCAATATTTGTGCAAATAGTGACGTCTTTTATTGAACCATCCTTGAACATATCTTCTTTTTTGACCGCTTGATACGCAAGGAAGTATTTTTTCAAGCTGTAATCGCCATTGTTTTCGTTTAGCAAGCTTTCTCTTGTGATTTTCTTAGATTCGTCCAATTTGTGTTTCGCTTGCAGGAGTCGATACACTTTGCCACCATCTTGAGTATATTCAAACACTAAATCATCAAACTTTTCAGCCTCTTCTATTTCTGTACCTAATCGAAACGAATACTTGCGCGACACTCCTCGATATAAGAATAGCATTAGTACTTTTAACTGATAAATATTACCATGAACTGCATTCACTAGTTGTGTCTGCCTGTTTTGGATTTCTCTTTTAACAGCCTCGGGTTGTTGTTGTTGAATTTCATTAATATTTTTTTTCGAGAGCTGCACAATTTGATCTGGTTTCTGTTTTTCTGGCAGTTTTTTATTTTGGGATTTTTGAAGATTTTTCCCTTTTAAGATCAGCATGATCTCCGGTTTCTTGAGACGTTTAGCAAGTTGTACGGCTGTTTCCTTTTGTTTGTTTTCAATCCCAACATCTGCTTTCCCTTTGCTCAATAGCAGCTCAACCACTGCTTGATGGCCACCCTCGATTGCCAAATGCAGAGGGGTATTCCCCGTTTTTCTCCATAAAGTTAACGTCAGCCCCTTGTGTTATCAGGCTCTCCACTTGTTCCAAGTCACCTTTACTTGAAGCATAAAGTAATTCTTTATTCTTTTTACTTCTCCATTTTCTCGTACTCTTTACGTCCGATTCCATGATTTGAGTCCACCAATTAACCCCAACTTGGCAGAATTGTGCGGTGATTTAAACTTCTTTTATTTATATTAGTATTCTTCGTCGGCTCAACAACCTAGAAACATAAAAGAAATCAT
>JAKCPI010030785.1:0-26220 GCA_023213315.1 Euborellia annulipes
AAAAATATTTACTTGATCTCTCTTCATGTGAACCCCCCATAAATTAACCGATCTGTAAAATAGCTTAGACCGTGGGATAAGGAACCCCTGGCACGCGTGCATAATATTTTGGGTCATATTTTGTATATTCTACATGTATATTATAATAATAAAGTGATCGTCCGTCTAAAGGTCAGAGAAATTTAAAAAAAAAATGAGGGTCTAAAGCGGCGTTGTGTGTAAGAGCGGATCCAGAGGTGTTTCTCGGGGGTGGGGGGTAATCTGAAGTGACTGGTCACACAGCACTCTATTTTTTTCTTGATCTTGGTAATTTAAAGGAGCATTCGTACTTGTTTGCCAGAATATAAATACAAATCAAATTTTTAAGTATTAATTTTTAAAATTTTACATTAAAATCCATTTCTTTCGAAAAAAAGTATTTTTTCAAATCTCGGGGGGAGGTAATTACCCCCTCCGGTTGTATCCACCCTTGGTTGTGTGGCAGTTTAAGTCGGGTAGTTTAAATGTGGATAGAATCCCCCCTCCCCCACACACACAGCTGGAATTTTTTTCAGAAGCCCCAGGCGCTTTACAACCAACTTTGGAGACCAACATTAATCTAAATGAAATTTATTTATGGGTTGAAGAGAACATTAATTGAAAGATTTTAGTTCATTGCTTCAAATAAATTAAATTAATAATGCAATGATAGTTGAAATTGGACATGGCTATTTCCACATTGTAATTTGAATTGTTATAAATTGGAGTTTCGCAGCCAAGACAAAGAGCCAACCTGTTGGTTTTGGAACGAGGCCTAGAAGAAACAACCCTCCCCATTCATCTATTAATATAACATGAAAAAATACACTCCATTAAATGTAGGAAAATTTAAAAAATCCAATTTGGAGGATTTTTGTATAATTGCGATTTATTTCCCTCCGAGAGAATACAAATGCGAATAAAAAATAGCACCGTCTGTTACTGTCGGTTCCTATTGATTTCGTTGTCTGCATGTATGGCCAGAAGGAATTAACATTAACGAAATCTTGCTAACAAGCTGAACACGAAATGAAAATCTTATTCTTCCGTTAATATGCAATTGGTTAAATTCTCGCTCTCTCGTAACTCTTTTATCCGATAAAAGAATGGCTAAAATAAAAAATCTGAAATGGGATTTTAATTAAAAAGATTGTCTAAATAAAATCGCTATGCGAATAGTTTTTCTCAATAATTACATTAAAATTCAACAATTGTTGTTCATTTTGACAAATATTTACAAGTGACAACTAACTGGGCCAAACAAAGTTTTCAACTTTAACGCTTTGTGTTCCTAAATTCACACTTTGTTTTAACCTTAAAAAATAAAAAACTGAATTTATTAATTAACCGAAATAAAACGATGGTACAAGAAAAAAAATTACAAAAAACAAATGACATTTGTGGTGTCGAGAAATTAGTGACTTTATACCAGATATGCACATATTACTAAACTAAAACTTTGGAAGGTAAATGAACTTCGATTCTATTTAACATGACAGCCAAGTCTGTTTTTATTTTGGTTTTTATTTGATATAAAATCGAATAAATTTTATCTAGTCAATAACACATCCAAAAAAATAAAATAAATGTTATTGCAAATGTTTCCAAGTAGAAATATTTTTTTTTTAAATCATTTTGTTTGTTCAATTATAAAAATAATAAATAAAATGAGGGTTTATATATTTATTATATTTGCATAAATTTATAAATCTTAGGATAAATTTTGACTTTGTGTGATATAAATCTACAAGCACAAAAATTGTGAATTGAATAACGCAACACTTAAATAAGCTACCCACAATAAATACCTACATTTTTCATTGCCAGATTTTGGTATGAATAAAAATATTATTTTATTAAAATTGTATTTCGTCATTACCTATTTGTTTAATTCAATCAATCCTTTTTGTTTCCTTCTAGTGAGTCTTTGATGAGGATAGTCCTAAATATTTGCCGAATTTGTGTTTTTAGGCTATCGAATGGCTTTTTACAATTCCCTCAGAGTTAGAGTAGTCTTTTTAGTTTTTTATAAAATTAATTGTTATAGTAAAATATTAATTTAGAAAAGAGTTTTGAACAGTAAAACAAATTTGCATAAAAACAATAAAAAATTTTTATTATTATTAAATGAGTTTAGTGTTTGATTTTAAATAAAATCCACGCTTTTAATTTATTTTAAATTTCTGTGTCATATATATATAGAGAGAGAAAAATAATTATTAATATATAATATTTACATTCGTATCCGTGAAATGTCAAATTTCTATTAAGTTCAAAAAATTGTTATTTATTATACTTTAAAAAAACCGATAGTTGGGATGAAAGAGTTGCCCTTAAATTGAGATAACGTCATTTTTAAATGTTTTTTTTTTTTTTCAAGATCTCCAACTTTTAGTCAAGCTAGAGGTCTGAAACTTTCTTCCCGAAGGGTAATAGAAAGTTGTGTGCTGTGAGTAAGTCACACCAGATTTTTTAATAAAAAAAAAATGCTTTTATTTAAAAAGAATACGCATTCTAAAACTCTGGATTTATCACCAAAACGGGGCAGGTCAAAGAATTTCGGGAAAATAGAATTACCATCAAAAATTTAAAAAACAAGTGATAAAGCCCGCCTTCGGCTACGCCACCTGGACCCCCCTTGCTCACCTTTGGCGAGCAGTTGCACAAATTTAAAGTTTCAAATTTCCCTCTCCCGCAACACTTCCTGTACCTCTAACCTATCAGTGAGAGGACAAGTACATACACACAAGGACAGGAAGTCGGCGGCTAGCGCTTTATATATATAGTAATTATGATATAAAGACAGGTTGACTTGACTTCCATTTACCTAGTACGTACCTACGTACCACCCGTCCATCATGAATACATTGAAAATCGCTTATTTAAATTAATAAATACCTGATTATATTTTTTTTATAATTTTTACTTTTTTTTAAGTTTATTTCGTTTTCAATAAACGAAAATAGTTGAGAAATGGCATTTAGCGGATTTATTGGATTTTAATTTGCCTTGCTACATTCCGAGTATTTCCTAGTTTATATTTCTATTAAATCAATACAACCTCCATCAATCATTTATTTAATCCTTGCTAGGGATTATTCCTCCAACAAACATTGTTTATCTCAATTAGCTCAAAATCGAAACATATTTATATTTATGTATCAAAAGTATTATTAGGTTTCTCTTTATTTTCATAAGAAATTCTTTTATATTTTCCCTAATAATTTAAATGCCTGGTTGTGAAGATCCAAACAGACCACGAATGTGTTTATTAAAGCTTTTCTGGTTTTTATTATCATTATTATGGGGGTTTTAATTATAGACCACATTTTGTTATTTATTATTTATTAAAAATATAAATACTGTAAAACGTTTCGACTGCTTATTTTGCAGTTAGGCTCAGTTCCCTTGAGTCAGAGCAAGTTCACAGTACTTGATACCAACTGCAGAATAAGCAGTCGAAACGTTGTACAGTATTTATATTTTTAATAAATAATTAATACAAAAATGTGGTCTCTAATTAAAAACTCACATAATAATAACGGATACAAACAGACTATTTTACTGGACCCTCAAAACGTGTATTTCCATTAAACTCGAATTTGTGTTCTTTTTATATCATATTAACATAGCTACTGTAGAGGCAAGAGAAAGTAAAAATGATGATGAACAATCCATATAACTAGTCTAAAATTAATCTTCCTCTTTTCAATTGTAGAAAGAAAGATTATAACACTTTTTTTTCAAAAGGTTGTCCTAAAATAAATAATTTTTAAATTAAATTAAATAAAAATTCATTCACTCGCGAACGCCTCGTTCGCTAATCAAAATAAGAAATCCATTTGCAAACGTCTTCTTAATCCAAGTCTTTCAAGAAAACAAACTTTGATTAAAATTGAAAGATTTACCTGAGTTTATTTAACCAACTTTTTGTCCTTCTCTCGATTTTAGTTAGGCATTCTGGGTCAGATTGAAATTGAAAATCAAATCTTCATTTATACTTTATAAAAAATCTTTTTTTTTTAATTTTTTTTCTTTCATCAAATAATTAAAAGGCTTATTTTCTGAGTCGACCTCTCTCTTTATTTTCGTTCTTTTTCTTTGTTTGGAATTATTCATATTACGCATGTTGAATTAATTATAATTATATATTTAAAATTCGAATCTATAATTTTATTTGTTTTCTTTACTTTTCCATTAGACTTACAAACAAAATATTATCTTGGGCCTAAGTGAATAATATCGAACCACACTCAGGAATGCAAAAAAAAATATTTACACACTTGAGAAAAAACTTAATACTTATATTAAAATCACTGAGAAGTGGTTACGTAAAATTGATTTAAGGACTGATTCCCCAACTCAAGCTCAGGCTTCAGCCTGTCAGCCAGAGGAGCTCTCATTTAACCTTATGAGCTGAAAAGACTATTTGGCCAAAGGCTATTTGGCCTTGAGTGAGGAAACCGGCTCTGGGTTTACATTATCTAAAATTTTTGTTTATTTATTTTCCATAAGTATGTATTCATACATGTGTTTCTACAGTCGTTTTCAAGGACTGTGCACTTGCTCAGACTAAGAGGAAATAACCTCTAAGGGACCGTTACGAGCATTTTATATACAACATCAGCGCCATCTACACTCATTAGACACAATCATCAAAGCAAGTTCTTACATAAAAAGTAAATAGCATGATGTTATAATAAGTTGTTTGAATTTGATTTTTTAAAATAGATGGTACAAAATATTATTAATAAATGATATTTACAATACCATAATCATACCTTAATATCTAATTTTTTTTAAGGTCTTTTTCGGCATCTAAGGCCATTTAGACCCCATCCCTATTAATATTTCAAATAATTTGTAGTCAAATCAAATGAAATAAATTTTTCTCGCCTGGGACGGGAAGCGAACCCGGGACTCGGGTGCGAGAAGCTAATGTCTTCTCACTGAGCCACGGCTCCCGAGCCTTAATATCTAATTGGTATCTAACGGTGTAAATAAAATGCACGTAACGGTCCCTTAGAGGTTAGTTCACTTGGGTCGGAGCAAGTGCACAGTACTTGAAAACGACTGCAGAATAAGCAGACGAAACGTTATACAATATTTATATATTTTTATAAATAATTAATACAAAATGTGGTCTACAATTTAAAACTTCCATAATAATAATAATGTATTAATACATTTTATGATTACAGCCCTCAGTCCGAAAGAAAAATAAATTTTCTTGGTCATCATAATAATTATCTGTAATTCATTTACTTTTCACTGAACGTCATTCAATTAGATTACCTTTTAACAAACGTAATTTGTTCCCGAAATCTAATTATGTGTATGTGCCTGATACCTTTCTATGTAACGTTATTGGACAAATTACTTATTTATTTGTTTCTATTAAATTTTTTGCGACATCGTAGACTATTTATACACCGTTGGATTAATTTAATCAAAATACGTAGTTTTTCATTAGCATAGTATTGTATTTAATAATAGAGAGGAAGATGAAGAAAAAAATTATTAAAATACATTTTACTGCTCAGGATGGGAAGCGAGCACACATCCTGAGATTATCTCGGCAGGAGCAGCAAATTATTTATTAATTCAATGTAAAGTTCAACTTTGATGAAATCACTCGAATATTTTCCCAGTAAAAAAAAAAATAAATACACAAAGAAATTAGATAAATGGTGTGTCTTTGGAATAAAAAAAAAAAATGTATTCGCAAAACACAACTAAATATTTCCTGACAAAATTATAAATTATATTGTTATATAATTTCTTAGCTAAAATAACCAAATAAATAATAATAAATAGTTGGACGTAAAATTAATTCCTATTCATTCTAATGAAAAAAAAATTGTCTCTATTAAAATAATTTATCTTTGAAGTGGATTAGCGCTGATTGAGTGAGCTTTAAATCCATCTGCTGATCGACTAAAGGGCACAAGCAACCAAAGGGAAGCATTCATAAGCCCTTCTGCCAGCCAATCAATCATCATTTGGAATCACGCGTATTTTTGCCATCCCAGATTAATAAATAAATAAGAGAGACAAAAGCAGGTTGGCAATGTTTCGAATATTTATCACAATTTAAACTTTATGAAACTTTTTAATATTAAATCCCAAATATTAATTCATTCATTTTGCGTTAATGTCAATTTGAATATTTTTTTCATTAGCATAAAAGTGTATTTGAATAAAAATTAAAAAAAAGGATGCTAAGTTTACATATTTATTTTGTTAATTAAATTAAATTTAATTACTTTAAAAATTTTAATCACATAACTTGCGGAAGATTCGAATGACATGTATATCTTCTCAGATATTCGCCTGTTCAAAGCGAGTTTGAATTTGAAAATTATTATTGTTAAGGGGGCAGAAAGTTTCCCCGGAGATCGTGAGTAGGTTCACTTGCAATAGGATGCATTTGCGAAATGCACTATCTATTTCACCCCTTCCCTTTGATGGATTCCAGATTATAGATTAATGATCTAACGAGGATCGCCTACGGGACTCAAACGGAATAATTGGGAATTGTTCACTTGGAATAAACAGTTTTGTTAAACAAAAAGAACATCCTCCATTAACTTAAATATTTTAAAATGAATTTAAATAACAATAATCATAATATAACGGAGATAAGGCATACATACTTTGATTTTTTATGTTTAAACAAATCAAATTGCATTTGGTCTTGATTAAAGCTATTTAATTTAAAAAATACAAAACATTTATTTATCCTTTGACCTGAAAAATAATTCCATTTTATATCACTGTCAAAAAGATACATGAGTAAGAATGAAAAATTTTCTTAAAGAAAATATTCACTTATCTCAATTGGAGACGAGAGTGGGTTAGGCTATTCTTGCACTCTTATCCATTTATGTAAAACTTATAATTAATATTTATTAACTCAAAAAAGTAGGCAACGCTGGGAGTCGACTCATTGATCTTAGGACATTATTAATATGGAAGTTTATAATTATAAAAATACAGTAGAACGTTTCGACTATTCTGCAGTCGTTTTCAAGTGAACTTGAGTTGGAGCAAGTGCACAGTACTTGAAAACGACTGCAGAATAAGCAGTCGAAACGTTGTACAGTATTTATATTTTAATAAATATTAATACAAAATGTGGTCTATAATTAAAAACTCCCATAATAATATAATAATAATACAAACCACAAAATCTTTGATAAAACTCTTAGGGCATGTTGAGTACAAATCAACCGATCCCTGGTTCGACCCTAGGAGGTGCCTATTTTTCAGCTATTTGAGTTAATAAATATTAATTGTATATTTTAACATATCATTTCATTGACTTTTTATGTTACATACTTATAATTTCAATCCGGTAAGTGAGCATACGCACACATACGTACTGAGAAGTTGGGCAAAATCCCTTTTTTGAGATCAATTTCTGGACTACCTTCTCTACAAGTATAGCCCTTATATAATAAAAAACAAAAGGTAGTTTCTTTGTTTTTATTTATTTATAATCCTTTGAAAAATCTCTAAAGGTCGATTCACATTTTACGGAATATCCAGGTCACGTCAAAGCTATAGGTAGTGTTTGTAAAGATCTAGAGGAAAAAAACAAAAACAAAATTCGGTTCATTTATTACATATGCTCCATACTTAGTGCTTTAATCAAAGTGCTCGGAATTGGTCAAAAAATCAACTAAAATTTTATTTTACCACCAGGGAATAAAAAATAGATAGAGTCTATATACTCGAAACTTCTTTTGTATATTATGTTTATGAAGTTATTTTCATTAGATGAAATATCCATTTAATTATAATTAATTAGCCTGTTAGTAAATATGGACATTAAACATTAATTAGGTGATAGGTATAGAGTTGTTTGTTTTGATTTGAATCCTCCCCATCAAAACTGCAAACAAACGAATTAAGATTTCACTTTTCAAATTAACAACATCCTTAATTAGGTTTATCATTTCAAAATTAAGAACCAAATTAGATATAAACAATAACTAATAATAATAATAATAATAATAAACAACTTATAAATGAAAACATAATCAAAACAAGCTCAGAAGTTGTCAATAAAGAAAACGATTAATTTTATCTTCTTCTTTTTTGTGAATATGGCCTAATGATGTTCTTTAAAGATTTTTTTTTGTTTTTCAATTTTTTATTTAAATTTGTGAAAATTTTGTTTATTTTGCGCAAGTTTAAATAATAATTTAGTTTTTCTTATTGCTGAAAATATAAATAAAGATCACCCTTCAACTTAGTTTAAGGGATTATTTTAATAAGAGGGGCCCACACGTTAATAACGCCATCAAAATTTTGACATTTTGGACTAATTGCTAGAATAGACCGATATAAATTGATCAATTTTTTTTTTGTAGTGAAACTTCTTTATGCAGAGTTCGATTCAAAGCGTTACGAAACGCTGCATCCCCTCCATTTCAGATACCCTAGTGAGGGAAAACCTTCGATCAAAATGCCAGAAAATTTTGATTGCCTTATCAGAGAACAAGAAAAAGGCGGCTGTCTATTCGACACAACACTTTTAAATAAATCAAATATTAAATGATTGAAAGGAAAGATCTGACCAATTCCTATGAATGTAATTTGGGTTTGTGGTTTGTATTATTATTATTATGGGAGTTCACTTGAGTCGGAGCAAGTGCACAGTACTTGAAAAACGATAAGCAGTCGAAACGTTGTTCAGTATTTATATTTTTATTATAGTTGTATGAATACACGATGAATGTTTTTTTTTTTTTTTAGGGATAATTTAAACCACTTGAAGGAACTTCCTCTCCCTCCTCTTAGCTTCGCTCCCCTATTGCCACGAAGGGGTTGGAGAGAAAGACAAATCTAAATATTATTAAAATTTCGTTGAAAAAAAGCATACATTGTCTTTTCTTATAGTAATATCTTAGGCACAATATTTTTTTATTTATCAACTTATCATCATCAAATTAAACATCGGATTCCAAAATTTAAAGAGGAGGTAGGCTATATGTATTACATAAATTCACTTGAGTAACGAACTAAGTTAAACGAAAAGTTCTTTATACAAGTTTTAAATAAATAAATAACAAGATAATTTGTTCTGACACGCTAACTTATTTTAAATTATAGTTATGAGTTGTGAAATTAAAACAAATGTTTTAGTTTAGCTAATTTGTAAAATTTGCTCTATTAAAAATTTAATTAACCTTATAAAAATGATAATTCTATCTATGTTAGATAAAAATCAAGCATTAAGCATTTAATGTTTAATTATTTTAATCTATTTAAATAAATTGGCAATCTATTCAAATATTGACATTAACAGGACTGTATTTGATTTGCCATTTGGGGCACAATTTAAATTAATTGTCCCACTCGATGTTTATTTGTAAAATAAATAGAATAAGAAAAATATTCCACTCCGAATTGGGCTTCTCCAAGTCTCTTGATGACCGACCGCTGAGAAGGTAACGAAATTGAAAAGGCTTGTGACTTGTGACACCTCGCCTCTTCATTATGCTTACGTATTCCCTCTCTCATCTGTCTAAAACATTTTTTCACTCAATTTTAGAGCAAACTTGTACTTGTATCCTGGAAGCTGCTGACTATCGATTGCCTTAAAGGCTGGTCGTCGCCGTGGAGTCGGCAAGCTGAGTTCCTTTTTGCCCCAAACACCAAATCCTAAATACCCTTTGTTGATGTAAATATTTTATTTATGTGTGTCACTTCTGGCGATTTTAATAATCAAATTTTAAATAAATTACACTTTTTTTTACCTAACCAATTTCTGATTTTTGCAATTCTTCTCTTTCAATTATTCAATCTCAAATTTTAATTGATCTTTTGGCTTGTTGTTGTTAGAAAAATTTCATATACTATTAGAGCCCTTTTGAACTTAGTCTAATTTTTTTTTTGCTCCATTATTTTAATATCTTGAGTTGGTTAAATAGCCAACAAAATTTTATCTTTTAATTTTATTTTTTTCTTACCTATATATGTAATATATACAAAGAAAGTATTGCGATCATGTCAAAAATTCGATGTTGAGATTTGATAGATATACATTTTTTGAGGTCTCTTGAGTCCAATAAAATTGGCGATTTAAGCATGAAGTAATTGAGTTACGGGATTGAAATTTCATTTTGAAGTAGGTACCCTCCCGCACACTCAAAATAAGCTTTTGAACAAAATCGGCCAAAAAGTATTAGTACTTTACTGATGTACTTTCGGCTCTAACTATTTTGATTAAAATTGAAAAATCAATTATTTTTTAGATCCTCTTTAAAATTGAAATTCTCATTTTGCCCTGAAAATTGTTTGAAGTTCACTTTACTATTTCAGATTTTTCAAATTCATTTTTCGGCTCTTCCTTCCATTGAGCGAATGTTAAATCCCTATGGGGATTTGTATGTTAATTTCGATTCCCTTTGGAACTTTTTACACATTAAAAAATTTTTTCCAGTTCTTATGAAATTTTATATTTATTTAGGTTTCTCTTATGTATAAAATATCCAAATATGTTTTGAAAAAGCGTTGTAAAAATAACCAAAATTTATTTCAAGCAGTCAATATTTAAAACTCAATTTTGGGACTAAGGTACTATGGGAAACTAAATATATCTCGACATAAACATAAAAAATCTGGTGTGACAAGAACAGTACACAACTTTTGATTACCGAAGGTAAAAGAAAGTTGTGTGCTGTTTGACCAAATTTTTTTCATAAAATTTGAATTTCGCGATTATCTTTTAGATAATATTATAATTTCTCTTCTTATTTACAGAATGAATCGTAGGCTTTATCGAAGCGCTTTTACTCGACGATCAGGTCTTAATTTTTCCCGTCAAAAATAATTGTCCGACTTTTTTTTCTAATTTTCCAATTTCTCCCTCTTGCAGGCAATCGGGATTCCCTTTTTTATTCTCTCCCGTCAGAATCGTTCTTTTTGTCGGACCTCTTTAGATTTTTTTCAAAAAACGTTATTTATTTTTAAGCCAACTAATTGGTTCTTTAAATGGATTAATCTTTAAAAACCAGAAGATTATTCAGCTTATAGTAAGAAATTATAAAAACAACATTAAAACATGTTTTAGTGTAACGGAATAATCCTAACTTTTTTTTTTGGCTGGTCTTAGAAAACAAATTTTAATACTTAAAAATTAAACTTGGGTAGGGGGAGAAAGATTCAGCTTACAATTGTAAATAAAAAATAATTGTAGGAGTCAAATCGGCAAATTGGTTCTTTATATAAAAAAATATTTATTCATAAAGTCTATTCAATTCAGATCTTGCTTGACAATCGCCGTATTATCGTTAGGAAATACCCACAGAACTTTATAAATAACCCATAAAGGGAGAGCAAAGTTAAAAATATAATAAACAAATATTTTGGTCAATATTGGATCTTAGCCTATTTACTTACCGGATATTGTTTTTATCTTTATCTACTCTCCGAATTCTTTAATGTAAATAACTTTTAGCTTGATTGATATAAACGTATGCTTGAAAGACACAGAGCAACCAGAACGGCTTGAATTTATTTATTTATTTAATACTTATTAGTAATCTAGTCATGATTCTTTTTACAAGTACTAATGAACACTTTCTTTGAACATTTTTATATTAATTTAATTTTAATTAATTGCTTTTTATTCTAGCCATGATTTCAATTACCTCTCCGTGAATTATTGGTTAAAAAAATTATATTTGTGTATATTTTTTCATGAGAGCGTTAAATAAACATACTCTCAAAATTGTACTGGAAGGAAGAGGCGTTAAAAATATATCTATAGTAAACAAGATTTGTAAAATGATCATAATAAAATAATATCAAAAAGTGATTAATAAAAAAAATGCAAAATTTGGAGAAATCTTGCAAGTGTGTGCGGGGAGGGGGAAGGGGACAGGCCATCGCGTTTTTTTATTTTTTTGAAAAATAATAATACCTTATTTTAAATTAAATTACGAGTTTCAAAA
This sequence comes from Euborellia annulipes, assembly GCA_023213315.1. Classification (NCBI taxonomy): domain Eukaryota; kingdom Metazoa; phylum Arthropoda; class Insecta; order Dermaptera; family Anisolabididae; genus Euborellia; species Euborellia annulipes. The sequence goes on from JAKCPI010030785.1 coordinate 11,985, forward strand.
TCGTAAATAGAAACAAAAATTATTAGATAAATCTAAAGGCCCATTCTACACGAGCGCTTTTGGCGCGTTTTCAACGCCTCAAAAGAACAAGTCAAACAGAACTGAAGAGTTTAAATGAGAGCTTCTACACGGGGGTTTTGACGACGCGTTTCGAACGCGTTCGAGCATTTCTAACGCCAGATGAGGCGTTTGAAACGCGTGCCCATTCTACATGTGGCGTTTCGAAAGCGTTATAACGGCGTTGTGACGTAGTAAATAATCTACTAGCCCAGTCTGCAGTGTATTCGTATGTACAATACCAGTTTGTTTGTCTGTTTGTGCATCAACACAACCTGCTTCAATGAGATCCATCGTGGCAGTGAGGCAATTTTTCAGGTTATTATCTGCGTTAGGGACGCGCCAAAAACGCTCATGTAGAATGGGCAAAACTTTAAAGCGTTCAAGCGTTTAAAACGTGGCTTTAGAAACGCGCCAGACGCGCTCGTGTAGAATGGGCCTTAATGCTATCCACGTGAAAGCCTCCGAAAAAAAACAAAATTTGTATAAAGTAGTTTATTAAAATGATTAGGTAATTATTTAATTTAAGACATACGATTATAAGAATCTTCTTCTTCCTTCGCCTTATTATTCCCGTGGTGCGGAGTAGGCGGAATGTTTTTTTTTTTTTAACCGGGAAGGAATAGAACAGACCGGTCCGTCGCACGGTCTGACGCCTGTTGCAAATGTAAAAGGCAGAGACTGACATGGAAAGAACAGAATAGCTGCCAGTCCCAGCTCTGGTAGCTCGTGGTCGCCATTCACGTACCCACAAGACGTGGGCCCCTGAGCATGTAAGATTATAAGTAAATAAACAAATATCATAAAATTTGACGAAAAATCCATCTCTCTTGAAATTTTTAAATGTGATTTAATCAATAAATTTGCAAAAACCGTTTTTTCAAAGAAAAAATGTCTTCTAAATTCGTTCCCTAAATTCATTCAAATTTATTTAAAAAAAGCAAATAAAATTTGCCGATGCCATTGGACGTTTCTCGTGTTCATTTGCTTCTAAATGACATGAAATGGAGAATTACTTCATTATCTCGAACGTAGGAGAAAAAATATTTCATTTAATGAATAATTAATAAAAAACTAAAATGCATTTTTATATCTTCGAAATAGAAAGTTTTAGTAAAAGTAAATAAAATCAAAATCACGTTATTATACATTTATCACTTAATTAAATTGTATAAATAACCTATTAAATCACCATTTGTTTTACATCTCTTATAATTGGAAAATCAAGTCACTTTGATAAAGTTAAATTAATTACCATTTAACCACCTAATGCCCTCGCTGTGTATTTGTTCATGTCAGTTTGTATAACACACATTCTATTTTTCAAACAAAACAATGGAATTATTAATCCCACTGGATTTACTTGGAAGTTTCTCCAACTTACAGGATTCGAAGCCTGTTTAAACAGCAAAATAATAATAATAATAAGTCATAACGTGATGTCTGATCGATACTAAAATATCATGTATATACAAGTATATAATGCTATATATGGGGATCAGTAAAGAATTGACTTTTTATTCAGATGAGTATTTTATTGGTCTTTTGAAAAAGAACAAATTTATTTATTTAGGAAGGATCAAGGTGAAACGGGATTTCCTCCTTACGGAATACAACCAACTCCATTTTGATCAATTTTGTTTTTTGGTTGTTAAATAAAAAAAAAAAAAAAAAAATTAAAAGTTGTTGTCTGTATAAAGCATCAATCAATTCTTTTTTGATTAGAGATCTCATGTCGTTGACAGTTTGAATAAATAATTAAAAAAAAAAATTGATTGCCTCCTTTTTTTTTTTTACACTCACAATTAAGTTTTGTTTGAGAGGTTCTTTATATATACAATACAATAGAGAAATCAATGGACAGGTCAATTTTTTTTAACAGTGGAACACTTAATTTTATTTAACATTTTTTGTGAGTATATACATAGGTTTATATATATATATAATTTAAATGAAGAGGTATATAAGTTCAAAATTAAAAAAAAAAAATATTTTTAGAATTGACTATACGATAACTAGGTAGAGCTTTGTTTGAAAAGAGATGGAATTTTTTTTCAAACAACGCTCAAATAGTCTGTAAATAAGCCAGTCAAAATATCGTTTAAGATAACAAATTTGCGAGATAAGTTCGTGTTTGATTGGGCAAAAATTGCGCCCCCTGGAGTCGAACCAGAACCGCCAGGCTTTCGCGGAGAGTCCAGGGACGCAATTTTTGCCCAATCAAACACGAACTTATCTCGCAAATTTATACAATAGATAAGTCTCAATTACTGAATAATCACAATCATAAAATAGTACAAAGGAATTTAATTCAAATTTTTGAATATAACAATCAAATTTAATGAAATGTTAAATTATATAAAAAAAGCCATCTTCTGGTTTATATTATTTAGCTCTCTATTTTAATTATAATCGTTTATGACTGAACTAGTTCCAAAGAACGAGTCTTTTTTTTAAGAGATAACGAATTAACTTGCCAGACCATCGACATCAAATCATACTAAAAACTTAATAGCTCATAATTTGAGGGAATTTTAGAAAACTTGTATTTTATAGTTAATAAGTTCAGTCGAAATGTGAGTAAAATTTAGAAAGATAAAATTTGATATGATTACAATACAATACTTTTTTTTCTACAACTAATATGAATAAATTTTAAAAGTCGGTGATTCTGAATAGAAATGAGCCGATGGTCCACACGTGTTGAATTGTCAAGAAAAGTGGATGGCATTGAATAATTTCTGTCCTTTAGAATCAATAGTCATTCATGGTCCGTAGGCGTCTCTTGGGCGCCGTTTTTCACGGCCATTTTTCACTGAGTAGGCCGGAAAAATGGATATATAGGACACATTAGAAAATAATTCCCTTCTGATGCTTATTAATGCAAATTAACGAATTAAGCCTCGAAGATTTAATTATCCCCTGGCAGTGGGGATGGGGTTTAAAGAGAGAAATTAAAAAATAAAGTATTTCGGATGGAATATATGAAAGATTTTAAGGAGAACACCGGATTTAACTGCTATTCAAAAAAATATATGTTTATTAAAGCTTTTGTGGTTTGTATTATTATTATTATGGGAAATTATAGACCACAGTTTGTTTTATTTATTAAAAATATAAATATTGTACAACGTTTCGACTGCTTATACTGCAGTCGTTTTCAAGTACTGTGCACTTGCTCCGACTCAACGTACTAACGTTAGTAAATTCACTTGAGTCGGAGCAAGTGCACAGTACTTGAAAACGACTGCAGTATAAGCAGTTGTACAGTATTTATATTTTTAATAAATAAAACAAAATGTGGTCTATAATTTAAAAAAATGCCATAAATAACAAAAAATATATATATTAAAACTTTAACATTTAGTGGAATTAACTTTTGTTTGAACATTTTTTTCTTAATCATTTTTTAAATGTTTTCTAGTTTTCTTTTAATGACCAATGTAATCGGACTGAGAAAAAACACCGTTCTATATCTACAAAAAAGTAAATAAAAATAGGAACTTGTCGTTTGTCTTAATCATAAATAATAGCATCAATGTGAAAAGGACAGTACAAAAAAAAATCTTGTTTTAATGACCGCATATCACACAACCTTTGGTAATTGAAAGTTGTGTGCCCCACCAGATATTTAGTTTCTGATAGTAGACGAACACTCGAGAGATAAAATTTATTCTAATCGATCATTGGAAAATATTTCGGTTTTGTTAGCAAGCTAAACATCTCCCAAATAGCGTGGTCATCAAGCAACTTTTTTTTTTATAAATTTATTAATTAATTAATGCATTTGAAATATGTTTCCTGTATAAGCAAAAATACATTTTTTGGTTGCATACCTTTAAGGCACTTGGTCTTTAAAATTGTTTTCTCTAAATCGTTAGAGTCGACTGCTTTTGGCTGATACAGAGAGTAGAATACTTTAAGTATCAAGTTCATGTTTTTTTTAAGTCACCCAGGATCGCTGGGCTATGAAGGGGGGGGGGGCAGAAAAAATAATTAAATTTTGTTACGGTGGCAACTAATTTCCAATCTTTCTTTGTACAAGAGTAAAGTCTGCTTTGAACAATTTTGAGTGCAAAATAAAAATATACTTTTTAAAAAGGCATCTTGAAGAGCATCTAATAGGCATTTTTGAAGAGCATCAAAAAGTTAATAGATTTTTGAATTTTAATCAAGAGCGAGTTTTGGGAAAATCGAAAAAAACTAAAAAAGTACATCAGTAAAGTACTAGTACTTTTTGGCCGATTTTGTTCAAAAGCTTAGTGTTACGTCTCATGGGAGTACCTAATTTAAATATCAAATTTCAACCTCCTAGCTTTTTTTTGTTCTTGAGATATTTTGTTCAGACACACGGGGACCTCAAAACATGTATTTCCATCAAAATCTCGACATCGAATTTTTGCCAATACTTCCTCCCTTTGTTTCTATTCTCTATACTAAAAATACAATTGTAGGTAATAAAATAATCACTTTCACTAGTATTAAATTTTTAAAAAACTTAGTTATTACTGAAGTTGCTTATAATTGACTTTAACGACTTTGCAAATTAAGGAATATTCACTTAAATTTTAAAACGAAATTTAACATCATTGGATGAAAAATTATATAAAAATTTGACACTTTATTGACGGGCATCGTATATTCCCCCCCCCCCTCCTCCCCTCCCCCTAAATAACGTTCCTGTTTAAAAATTATCTAAAAATAATTAATTTTTGAGTTTTAATCAATAATCCTTAGAGTGAATTTTCAGAAAGTAGAAAATAACTAAAAAAAGTGGTAAGCATATATGAAAATTTCTTTTTACTTTCTCTTACCCTATATATGAAATATATAGAGAGAGAAAGTATTGCGATTATGCCAAAAATTCGATGTCGAGATTTTGATGGATATACATGTTTTGAGATCCCCTGAGTCCAAAAAAGTGGGTCTCGCAAATTGGTCTGTGGGTGTGTGTTGTGTGTTTATTCGATTACCAAAGGTAAGAGAAAGTTGTGTGCTGTGCGCCAGTCACACCAGATTTTTAATTAATGCAAAAGATCAAAGTTTCCCTTCTGGAATTTTTTATTGAATTTAAAATAATTCTGATTTAATGATAACAGAATAATTTTAATTCTTGTTGTATAATATATAAAATCAATTTTTCTTACTCGAAATCAAATTTTTCTATTTTGACAAATTCTTTCTCCATAGAATATAAAACATCCTGAGTAACGTAATTTATCCATCGATAATAAAAATTTAACCAAAAGTTTAGCAATTAAAAGTCAGTTGTAGTTTATGAATTATTCATTTTTATATTAGAAAAAGTTTAATATTATACTTCGAAAGATTTGCTCTTGAGAAAACGAATAACGCAAATTTGTTTGTATACTTCACCAAACATTTATTTATATCCCGTTTGAGGGTTTTGTTTTTGAGAAACGCACTGGAAAATATAATAACATCTTTTAAGATAAAAAAAATATACTCAGAGATGAGATGAGATTGATTGGCAACTGATTGCGTAATGTCTCAAGACCTTGTGACATGAAAGCAGGAAGTAAAGGAGCAAGAAGGTGAATAAACTGATAAAGGATATCTTTGTAGACGATCTATGAACTCGACAATCCCAGTTCGAGTCCAGGAAGAACGAATTTATCTTATTTCGTAAAATATGTTTCTTATATAGACTTACATAGGTGGGAATATTAAAGATCCTTTGGAATTACCTTAATGAGATATTTTTAAATATTAGATTTAGGTCACTTAGAAGTTTAGTCGAAATTAAAATCGAAAAATAAGAGCCATTTTACTATATAGTAGCGTACCATAATGGACAAATATGTACACAGTATATTGGATTTGATGAGAAAGTTGAACAAAAAATAATACAGTCAACTCCCGATTATTTGCATGACTTAAAAGTTACAATGATTAATAAATAATCTGAGAAAAATGGAAAACTTTAATATATATATATATATATATATATATATATATACTACAAAATAAGCAGTCAAAACGTTGTAGGTATTTATATTTTTATTGAATAATTAATACAAAATGTGGTCTATAATTGAAAATTCCCATAATAATAATAATACAAACCGCAAAAGCTTTAATAAATTTATTGAAGCTTTTGCGGTTTGTATTATTATTATTATGGGAATTTTCAATTATAGACCACATTTTGTATTAATTATTCAATAAAAATATAAATACCTACAACGTTTTGACTGCTTATTTTGTAGTCGTTTGAAGTACTGTGCACTTGCTCCGACTCAAGCAACTTCTGAGAAGTTGAAACGTTTTACAGAATTTATATTTTTAATAAATAATTAATACAAAATGTGGTCTATAATTAAAAACTCCTATAATAGAAATGAATTATGTCACGCCAGATTTTTTAGCATCGAGATATATTTAGGTTTCGATACTACCTATGTTAAAATCCAGGAGGTAAAAAGTATAATCAATCAAAGAAAAATATAATTTGTTTCTTGGAACATTTCGTCTATCTTTCCTATGAAATGCTAGAGCAAAATGTGCTTCAAACAATTGGAGTATATGAAAATATATATTCTAAAGAGCAACTAAAAAATAATTGATTTATGAATATTATTGAAAAAATAATTATTTTATATGAAGAGCGAGGGACTCAATGACTCTTCATTACCCAAAATTGTATCTTTTTTAAAGAATGTTAACAAAGGGTTACGAATGACTTTAGGTGACATTCTGATGAAGAAGAGCCCAAATACAAGGAATAAATTTCAGAGCCCCCTTACGAAATCTATATTCGTAAGAATCTCAAAAATAAATAAATAAGAGAGAGAAATATAGTGTTAAAATTTTAAACATTAGAAATTATAAAAAATAATTTGCATTTTTTTAAATTTGAAAGGAGGAGGGAAGGGGGAGGGGGAATGCCCGGATCGTCCAAAAATCTACCCGAAACATTTTCTGGTTGTATGTATTGTATTAATAGACTTATATATTATAACGATTCTCATTGCATGTCAAAGTTTAAATATAAAAATGGAAAATAAAAAACTTAGTCTTTGACCTATTCTTATTTCCTAAGAGGCCATTAAGGACTGCAGAGGCGACTTCATATGCTTAATTTAAATGAGGCCAACTCGCACAGGAGATTTTATCTCATCTTAATTATTCACTACAATGAATAAATATTTTTTGTTTTATTTTATAACGTAGAAATAATAATAATAATAATAATAATAATAATAATAATAATAATAGTGATAATTTAAGTTATCAAATAGTAGTAAGACTGAAATTCTCATTATCAGGTTTAATGGAAACTTTAAAATGAAAAAAATCTGATGCGACTTACCTTCGGTAATCGAAAGTTGTGTATTGTGCTGTCACGCCAGATTTGTGTCGGGATCTATTTAGTTTCTCAGAGCAACTTAGTTCCAAACTTGACCAATTGCGTTTCAGAGATGGCGCTGAGCTACGATTGCTTCCATTGGCAATATTACATATATAGGTAAGAGAAAGTAATAAACTGTACTTCAGGCTCGTTTTAGGAACACATGGTCGCCAACCATCTTCTCAATAGTAATGATGCTCTGAGGAATTTTACTATAGAATAATATTGGATTAAGGTAAACTAGAAGTAGCCTCCAAATTTGTTTCTCAACTAACTTATTCGTTTTAGGAATGTATACCTAAAAAAAATAAATACATTCATTAGAAATTTTCATTATGAAATTTTTTTTTAATCTACTCTAAATTCAAAAAAACATTTTATTATGTAAATTTTAAATTTTTTAAAATTTAAAAATGGAAAAAATTAAATAAAATTAAGAAATAAAAATAATTTTTTTTTAAAAATAACGGAAAAATCGTCAGCGACATTCCAAAACAAGTTTTCTGATTGGCTAGAGTAAGCACGATCTTAACGCCATCTGTTTATTAAATCTTTTGGGGTTTGTATTATTATTATGGGAGTTTTTAATTAAAGATCACATTTTGTATTAATTATTTAATAAAAATATAAATACTGTACAACGTTTCGACTGCTTAATCTGCAGTCGTTTTCAAGTAGGCCCTACTGTGCACTTGCTCCGACACAAGTGAACTGATTACGGGGAAAGTGCACAGTACATACTTGAAAACGACTGCAGAATAAGCAGTCGAAACGTTGTAGAGTATTTATATTTTATGTATTATGTATTTATATTTTTTTTTATTTATTTATATTTTTATATTTTTTTTTATACAAAATGTGGTCTATAATTAAAAACTCCCATAATAATAACTAACGACATCTCTTAGCAATAATAAGCAAACAACTTCAGAGAACGTTAAATTGTAAAAAAAATAATTTCTCTGACCATTTGTAAGGAAGGAGTGAAGCCTAAATAATATATTTTATTATTATTATATTTTGTTACGAGATTAAGCCTAACTTATACATTTCTTTAGGAAGCTTCAAGTTTTTACAATAATTAAAAGAAAATTTTGCCTTTGCATTTGTTGATTACTTTAAAAAAAAAAGAATGAATTTTTATAATATTCTCTCGTTATGAAACGCGAAGAATTTTTTTTTTTCTTTGACTATATAAATGGGATTGACATAATTTTTTTTTAATATAAGTCAAACCGGAAAAAAAAGCATTATATTATTTATACTAAGATTAGATTTCAAATAGTGGAATTAGTGAAAAACAAAACTGAAGTCTTGGATTAATTTTGTGACAAGGGAATAGAGCGAGTGATATTATATAAAAAAAATAAAATGATAAAGACTTATCTAATCATTTATGGGAAAATGTTTTCTCGAACAAAATAGTCTTTTCAATGGGAGTGACGACTTCTCAGACGAGCCGCTTATTAATCCTAATCACAATCAAAATAGGAAGGAAAAGAGGGGGGGGGGGCAGGGGGACCAGACTCCTTCCTTGATACAATTAAAACTTTAAAAAATATATATATATATATATATATATATATATATAATAAAGAAAGTTAAGTTAGCTTTTTTTTTAATTTCAATATTTTAAATTAGATTTCGAAATTAATGAATAAATCAAAAAAGTTTTAATCCAGACATCTTTTAGTTAAAGGTCAAAGGGTTGTAAAATAAAATCGTAATACAAATTGTAATGATACGATTCAAGTAAACATTAATTATTTGCAGAAAATGAATTTAATTATTAAAGTAAATAAAATAAATAATTACAATATTGTTTTTATTCGATTTAATTATAAAAAAATAAATAAATAAATAATAATAATAATTACGTTTATGATTTATTTTAATTATAAAATAAAAAAATTATTGATAATACTGATTTTATAAAATTTCTGAATTATTTTAATTTTTATTTTAGAATAAATTTAAATTTAAAAGGTGAAATAAAAAGCTGAGATGATAATTGGAAGATTTGTCTCATAATAAATAAAATTTGCTTTTAAATCATCCTCATATATTTGTTTAAATACCGGGTAAGCTGAAGAATATCGTGCTTAGAAGGAATTTGAAAAATTTTAAAATTGATTAGATTCCTTTAATGGGATTGTTCTTTCTTATCAGCGAGAAAAAAGATGCCGCAGAAAAACTTCACTAAACAGTTTGACACTCCGCCGTTAATGTTTTTAATAAACATGTACAAAATTAGAAATAAAAGACAAAAATCCTGGTTTATTTTAACAAAGAATAATGCAAAAAGTGTTATTAATTACAATAAAATGCTACGCTAACTACTAACTATCCCTCAGAGTTAATTGTTCAAAGCGAATCTACCTGACCACCACAAAACCAGCAGCCGAAATGTATTTATTGTAACTAATAACACTTTTTATTATTCTTTGGTAAAATAAACCACGATGCCAAAAAATGTCTTTTTTTATGAAAGTTCAAATCAATTAAAATTAACTAAACAAATTAAACACTAGGTTATTTGTTTCAAAGGTTTTATTAATTAAAAATTAAACACTTGATACGCAATTTCGACAATTACTCACTTACTGTTGATGACAATTGTCGAAAATACGTTTCAACCTACGGTCGAGAGTTTAAATCTTAATGTAAATTTTTTTTCTTTTCATCCTTTTTGAAAACGTAGCTTCATACTACAGTCGAATAGGAGAATTTTTTTATATTTAATAGGAGAATTAAATTCACAAGGTTTTCTGTTTCAATAATATATTAATTTGATATTAACACTTTATACGTATTTCGACACCATATGTGTCATCTTGAGAAGCGAATCGCTAAATCGCTTCTGAAGATGACACATATGGTGTCGAAATACGTATAAAGTGTTAATATCAAATTAATATATTATTGAAACAGAAAACCTTGTGAATTTAATTCTCCTATTAAAGCATAATGTTTCAACTAGAGTCAACGGTTACCAGTTTAGAATTTTTTTTATAATCGAAATTAACAATTTTATTTTGCCTATTTCTTAATTCGATTTAATTGAAAATTTGATAAGCAATAATTATGTATTAATATTTTAAAAAATAATAATGTCAAGTAATATTAAATAATAAAATAAAAAAGAATTTCAGCCAATTATGTAAAGTAATTAAAAGACACCTTTTTAAAAAATTGAGCTATTTACGAATAAAGTGATGTTCGTACTGATCACTCGGTCCTCAAGGTATAATTTATTTTATCTCAATTATTCTTCTCCGTAGTAATCAATATTAATTTTAAATACCATCATAGAAGAGAAATGTAAAGGCATATACTGTATTTAGCGAGATTACAGAAATTAATAACAATCTCTCATATTTCAAAGTTAATCGCTCATAATATTTACTATAATTTAGTATTTCGTGTATTTAAAATTTTCTAAAAATAAAATACTGTCCTGAATTGAAAATTATTGATCGAAACCTGACCCTTTTAACACTCAAAAAATTAGTACATGCTCTAAAAAAAAATTAACAATGACGTGACCTGGAGGTAAATATTGTATTATATTACTATAAAATAAAATTATATCTTCGCTGATAAATATAAACATTTGCATAATTTGTTAATTTAATGAAAATAAAATTAGCATTTGGATCAAAATGATATTTAAAAATTTCATAATTCATCATTTATTAAATTTTTCTTTTAAAAGTTTCGGATTTCTTAAGTAATAATTAAATAAAAATTCCTTAGTTTTTTGTTGATGTCTTTTTTGTGTCGATATTCACGATAACAGCTTTTCTTTTATATCTGTTTTACGTACTCACAAGCAGTAATTATAACTAGGACGTATTATACTGGTAATAGTTTAGTTTAAAAGATTATAAAACTTTTAAATTTTTTTATTTCCCCTCTAAAAGCAACCAGCCGATCAACTAACTCTCCCCCTATTCCCTTTTGCTACAATGCTTATGACGTGTAATTACGCCCTTTTGATCAACGAAAAACCCTAACCTAGTTTCTCTCAACTTTAACAACGGCTTAACTCTTTATTTGTCAATTTGTCAAAATGCTCTTAATAACGAGCAATTATTACAATTTGTTTTTTAGATAAATTTTATTTGCATTTAAATATAAATTCAAGTTGTTTTCTCAAATTTCATTAACTTTAGAGCTTTGAAAAAAGGTAATTTTGATGTTCATATTGTATAGAATTAATATATTTTATAAACATTGCTTCAAAATAAATAAACAGTGAAGGTTCCAGTATTTTGACAAGGGGATGGGGGCGAAATTTGTCACCTGGGGGAGGCAGAGTGACCGTGACTCATACAAGGAATCAGTTTCGGATTCGAATGAATATAAATTCTGTAAAAAAAAAATAGAGTAGATCGTTATCTTTGTATTATTATTATAATTAATAGGATTCGGATAGATGTGTACCGTAAATTGCAAAAAGACAAAAAAGATTGAAATAGGCATCTAATTAATTTATATTTTTTTTAAGGTATTATTCGGCATCTGAGGCCATTTTAAACCTCATCTCTAAGTAATTGAAAGCTAATGTTTTTTTTTTTTATTTAATTGCTCCTGATTTGAAAGTTTAAGATTTTTAAAATGCACCAATAATCTTTATTCTTCAATAATTTCTTTTCTTTTATTTCTAGCCTGATGATGGTTCTAATATAGAACCAAAATAAAAATCTAGTTTGAATAAGTAAATGAAATATTTGATCAAGGAAGGAAATATCCATTTATGTGACCAAATAGTTTGGTTCGGTTAGAAGTTGGCAGGAGAGGAAAGGTAAGGTGCCTTGGATGAAATGCCAAAGTCAACGGGACTTAATGACAACTAGGCAAGGATATTCATTTCCTTTCTCTTCTTTGTTTATAAATAAACACGGCCAAAAAAAATTCGTTCTTCAATCATTAAAATTATTTTCAACTTTCTTTCCTTTCAACTGGACATTTCAATTTCACTTTTTTATTTTTTTTTTTATTAAAAAAAATTAATTCTATTATATTTATCACGAATAGGTTTATTAAAGCTTTTGTGGTTTGTATTATTAATATTATAAGAATTTTTAATTAGAGACCACATTTTGTTATTAATAATTTATTAAAAATATAAATACTGTACAACGTTTCGACTGCCTATTCTGCTGTCGTTTCCAAGTACTTTGCACTTGCTCCAACTCAAGTGAACTGAGGGACCAAATACACTGAGTGGAGCATGTGCACAGTACTTGAAATCTTCTGCAGAATAAGCAGTCGAAACGTTGTACATTATTTATATTGTTAATAAATAATTAATACAAAATGTGGTCTATAATTAAAAACTCCCATAATAATTAATACTAATTCTATTTTTTATGCGAGTTGCATAGTCCGTTTAATCGGTTCCAACTAATCGAGTAATTTGCTACGATGTATAATTGTTGGCAAAATTTTTTCAGGTTTTCTAATAAATAAGACATTAATAACAGATTCATTTGTGAATTTTGCGTAGAAGTATCACTTCTGTGGGTAGTATTGAATATACAGTTTTTTTTTTTTAATGTTTTATTTTTTTAATCCTAAACTTATGATTTGCTAAGAGAATGAGGCAAAGTGCAAAAATTGCTTAATCTAACCTTAATTCTAATTGCCAAAATAAAATTGTTCGACCATAAATGAAGTGTGAAAAGTGAAAAAAAGGAAACGTAGAAGCCAGACAATTCATCATCTGCTTATCACGTTAAATATTCACCTTACCAAAAATTAAAACGTTTATTCAGATGTCAATTTAAATATTTAATAAATCTTTTAAAATAAAAAAAAGACCTGAATTATTTATTTATTTCCTGCTTCTGGCACTTATACTAATGTAGTTCTTCGGGGACCTTTTACTTACAGGGAGGAGGCATCTTATCAAGATATCTTTTTGTCGACGTAGTTATTCTTAGACTTTGGAAAATTGTTAACATCTGAACACTTGCATTGCATCAAGAAATATCCTAAATTGGCAATAAACTTGCCCCCTAGCGCAGACCGAAAGCCCGCCGAAGGCGGGCTTTGCGATTAGTTAATATATAAAAACTTATTAACTAAATCTTGGCATTATTTAAAAGCTTAGCATTTATTTGACCCGTTGAAAAATAAAGAGAATGCCTCGCCTCAAAAGCAAACAGAAAAGGAGAGATAAGTGAAATTATTTCTCTTTATTTTATCACACAAAGTGTATGACTCGATTGTTTTGCAACTTAAAAAATACCAAATAAAGATAAACTGAAATCAGTGGAAAAATTTGGTGAAAGTATTAAGAACTATTTTTAAAAACTCCATTTTCAATTTAAATTAATTCAGCTTAATTGAATAAATAAATAAATAAGAAAAATAAAAATTCACAGCGAGAATAAGTCAAGTTATAAGTATAAGATGCGGGGTCGGCGGACCTCACTTTTTCCCTCCAACCCCATCATGCGTTTTTGCGACCAGAATAAATAGGGCAGGCCGGCCCGTCGCACTGTCAGACAAATTTGTAAAATTTATAAAAAATTAGCCAAAAAGCTCAACTATTACGAAAATTCGCCAACAGATGGCAGAATGGTAGAGCTACATTTAATCTCATATATTTATTTGATTTTCGTGGATCTTTTAATAATTGAATAGCTTATAAATATTATTATATACAATATTAAATATCATTTATAATAGCTTCAATATATATATAGGCTTATAAGTGATCTGATAATGCCGGCTGATAGACAATTCTACCATCTTTTGCAAGAGTATTGAACTATTTGGCCGTTATAAATACAAAAA
>JAKCPI010030786.1:0-11243 GCA_023213315.1 Euborellia annulipes
TAAAAATTTGTCGTTGCCCCCACCCACAGCCAGGGATGGGCAAAATCTGTTCCCCCAATCCTATCCTGCTGCTACAAAAGGATTAGCGATCCGTCAAGCTCGGGCGATTCGATCCGCTAATCTATCCGATTTAGAAAAAAGGATCTCTGTTCCGATCCGCAAATCCTGATCTGAAAATCCGATCACATTTGAATTAATTAACTGGATATAAATATTTATTAAAAAATAAAAAATTTTAAAGGATTGGCAATCCCTCGAAAAGGATCGCAAAATTAAAGAGATATGGAAGCAGAGGCTGCCAAAAAATAAAATTCTCTGAATGCTTAACCAATTAGCTGGAGACGTTTCGGTTTATTTATTATAAATCATCCTCAGTCCATTAATTGGTATATTCATGCTCAGAGTTAGTCAGATAATAATTAATATACATTATTGTAAAATAGAAAATTATTATATATGTATATAATAATTTTACAATAATGTATATTAATTATTATCTGACTAAATCTCAGCATAAATATACCAATTAATGGACTGAGGATGGTTTATAATAAATAGACCGAAACGTCTCCGGCTGATTGGTTAAGCATTCAGAGAATTTTATTTTTTGGCTGCCTCTGCTTCCATATCTCCTTTAATCAACATACACAGCCACTACTTACATCTCAGGATCGCAAAAATCCAGGATTGCTAATCCTTTTGAAAAGCCCACAGCACAACGGGTTTGTCAAAAAATATATTATTGTAAAAGAAAAACAGACATTCCGACCCAAAATATTTATTTCAATCCACTTTGCGTCTCCCTACTTTTAGGACAAAAATCGTAGATTTAATTAATTACAACAATTGTCGATCCTAACGATGGGTGTCCGAAATGGTAATGAAGATGAAATGTTTTCAGATTCAGGTGTTTCGTTTCGTATAGGACCTATCTCAATTTGTTTTCATCGATTAACCTGTCTTTTTATTTTATTTTGCATTCGTTAAATTTGTTGGCAAATTCGAAAGGTACATTGGGACTAATTCTTCATTTATCCGAAGGCGAGTGTGAACTTTCTGGCTCTTAAAAAAAAAAAAAAAAAAAAAAAAAACGATTCGGGATTGATAAGGAATTGTTTTTTTTTTAAGCGGCTTCTAGTTAGTTCAAATAAGCCAGCCTAAGGAAATTTTTTTTTTATTATTGGTGATAATCAAGAAGCTTTATATGTAAAACCAAGGTGGTGAAGAAATTTTGAAAAAATCTGGTGTGATGGTCGTGCAGAACACAACTTTCTCTTACCTTCGGTAATCTAAAGTTGTGTTCTGTGCTTGTCTCACCAGATTTTTTGTGTTGGCATATGTTTAGTTTCCGCCAATATATTAAAATTCAAGATGTTTTTTTTTTTTTTAATAAGAAAACATTCACCCTTTTTTCTCATTCACACTCACACTCTACACATTTACACAGTCTTTTCGGCAACTTAGGCCATTTAAGACTTTTTACGATACTCGTATGTTTACTATTTCTATTGGGGGTTCAGGCATATCTATTTAAGCCATTTGGTATCCAAATGCCTTAATTAAAATCATCGGACTGCCTGGGGTCCGAACCCGCGACGTTCGGTATAGAAGGTAGGCACGCTACCAACTTCTCCAAGCCTCGTGGGCAAATTCAAGATGTAAAATTTTTAAACAGGAAAATATTTATATTTTGTTACCATGGCAACCATTTCTCCTATCTTTCCTATGAAGTATAAGAGTAAAGGCTAGAGCACATTTGGGCGACGCGAAGCGACGCGACGCGACACTTTTTTTTTCGCCGAGAGAAGTTTACATAGATTCCAATAGGACGGCGCACACTTGAGCGACGCGACGCTACGCGTCGACGCCCGAATGCTCGAAAGGGCATTCAAGCGTCAAGTGTCGCGTCGCGTCGCCCAAGTGTGCGCCAGTTGGCGAAGTCAGGCGTCAAATCTATCGTCTTCGTGTGCGTTCGTGGATTCTCGATAATGATCGGAGCCCTTATTCCACGTGCCGATAAGATTATAGGCCTATATAAATAGGGCTATATCATTTAATAAATAATTAAAAACAATTTTTTCGGGCATTTAGACCCCGTCCCTATTTATTTCTATTGATTGATATCCAATTCAATTGATAATAAAAAACAATGATTGATATTCAAAAACACATATTATAGGAATTGAACAGGGTGCGGCAAAAAAGCCGATCTATTTTTGAGTTTTTTTTTTTTTAATAAAAACATTCACACTTTTTTCTCATTCACACTCACACACATTCACACACATTTGAACACCAAACGGTTAATTAAGAGTGCCTGAACCCCCAAATAGATATATTAACAAATAATGAGTTTAGTCTTATATGGCGTGAGTTGCCCAGAAGACTGTGAATATGTGTGTGTGAATGGGAACAAAAGTGCGAGTGTTAAAAAAAAAAATTGTATAAATCAAAAAAATTTTAAAAAGTAAAAATTTGTTCCCTCTAAAAGGGATGCTACAATGACCAGATCTTCCTCTGGGGATGACATTTTGTTAATAGTTTTGAATTTTCATATACAATCCGTCTTTGTGACAGAAAAACGTCGCCCAGGTGTGCGAGCTCACAAAAGTGTCGCTTCGCTGCGCGCCGCGTAGCGTCGCCTAAATGTGCTCTAGGCTTAAAGTGTTCTTCATAAGTTTTCAACGGCAAAATGAGAATAATTTAAAGGGCATCTAAAAAATAATTGATTTTTGAATTTTAATCAAAATTGTTGGATCGGATTTTGAGAAAATCGAAAAAAACCGAAAAAAGTACATCAGTAAAGTACTTTTTGGCCGATTTTGTTCAAAAGATTATTTTCACGCTCCAGGGGGTGCGTAACTTAAATATAAAATTTCAACCTCTTAGCTCAATTTCTTCATGCTTAAAATTGAACACACACAGACACACCCCCCACACACACACACACACAGAGAGACAGACCAAGTTGCGAAAACCACTTGTTCGGACTCAGGGGACCTCAAAACGTGTATATCCATCAATATCGAATCGAATCGAATTTTTGTCATGAATCCAATACTTTCTCTCCCTATATATATATTACATATATACATAAGAGAGAGTAAGAGAAAGTAAAAACAACTTTTTACTATCCGAGACTATTTAAAAATTACCTCTTACCTATAATATTTTAATTATAGAGAGAAAGTATAGCATCCATTTCAAAAATCCACGTTTTGAGGTCTCCTGAGTACAAATTGGGTCTCGCAAATTGGTCTGTCTGTCTGACTAGGGACTATTATGCTAATACAATATAGCCTATTTATTCTATTGGTTTTATACAAATGAGATGGCAGCTTATAAATAATATAAAAAACGTTTATAACAAATATCTTGCATTCCCTACGACTTTTCAACTCTATTTTTCATAAAAGAAAATATAATAATTCACTAGTTTATTTCTCAATTTTACTATATATACCCTAGATCAATCCGCAGATTTGAAAAGTTAGTTTTAATAGGATTTCTATCTCTTTTCGTTACAAAAAATAATTTTCAAAGTTTTCAACTATTTTTTTCCCCTTCTTCTCTAACGTAATCGTTTTTTCAAGTCATCAATTCACAGATGTTTCTTCAATTTCAAATTCTTTTCAAAGTTTTTTTCATCTATAGACTTAAATTTTTATTATCTAATGGCCGTAGTTATTTCTAGTATGTAGAGATCAAAGTACTAAGAGCTACTCTGGTTCTCTTTTGCAGAGTTCCGTATATGTTCGGAAGAGATGTTCCGGTGTTCGAGTGGGGAGTGCATTCCTCTGATTCAACGTTGCAATGCCAAACCCAACTGCGAGGATGCCAGCGATGAGATCGGCTGTGGTGAGTCCTATTTATCATTGTTAATTGAATTTTCAAAGAATTTCGAAAATTTTCTTGTTTACCTTGATATTACCTCATTTGATCAACTATGATTTTATTTTAAAAAATTGATATTAGTATTATCATCCTTGAAAAATTTTTCTAATATTTATATCACAAAAAGACTTCAAGACTTTCGGCAGACAAATATAATTTATTAAAGTCTTACCAGGCTGACATTTCATATAGGTAATAGAAAGTAAAAATAATTTGGAATTGGGAGGACAACGTTGTCCTCTAAAATAATAGCCTAACTTCGTCCGCTTAAGCGCTCCGTTTGTGCGAATGTTGTCGCTGAAATTTTATTTATAAGCTTATTGGGCGTATCCAAATGATTTAAATAAATATTCATCGGACTGCCTAGGATCCGAAACCATATTCCTTGATTTTCTGGATTTATCAATATTGACATTTGCCAACATTTTTAACTTATCAGTCACATGGAGAGTGGGTGTATTAAAATATAAAAATATATTTCATTCCACTGGTAGATGTTCAAGTGAAAAACCAAATACAAATTGGATAATAAATTTATATATTATTATGCATCTTAAACTGTGCTAACGAACTCTATCTTTTATAAATAATCAACATTTTTACTTTCTCTTGCCTCTATATATGTTAATATATATAGAGAAAGTATTGAATTCATGTCAAAAATTCGATGACAAGATTTTGATGGATCTTCACGTTTTGAGGTCCCCTGAATCCAAAAAAGTGGGTCCAGCAAATTGGTCTCTGTATCTGTCTTTCTGTGAGGACGATTTTAAGCATGAAGGAAATGAGCTACGATGTTGAAATTTTATATTTGTGAACAAAATCGGCCAAAAATTTCTAGTGCTTTACTATCAACTATTTTTTTAGATGCTCTTGAAAATATATTAGGGGTATATTCTCATTTTGCCTTAAATAAATATTTTCCCATTTTGATTAAAATTCATAAATCTACGTTATATCTAAACACAAAAAATTTGGTACTACGACACAAACCAGATTTTTTTAATTAGTGATTGAATAAATTAAATAACCTTCTTAGGCTTTATATAAATCTTTAAAATCTAATTATTTTCTCCAATAACCGATATTGTTCTTTTGAGATTTTAATTCAATTATTCCTTTATTATAATTTCCAATATGTTAACTATATTCATTAAGTTTGTAGAAGCTATTAGAAAAGGTAAAGAGTAATATAGATTTATTTTAAGAGAGAGAGAGAGAGAGGGGAGTAGAGTTATATGCAATTGAAGTTAAAAAGTTGATTAAAAATATTTTTTACTCCTAATGTATTATATTGTTTAAATGTCCGACAGACTCTTCTTATTCCTTTGGGAACTGAAATTACATTGTTTAACAATTGCATTATCTCACACAGTAGAACAAATCGCGCTACAGGAGATTGGAACCCCAAACCTATAAGATAATTATAAAAATTCATCTTCTCTGTGCTTCTGCTGTCGAAAAAATAATATAATTTAGCAAACTTAGCTAAAAAAAAAAAAAAAACGAAGATATCTATCTAAAATAGAAGTAAATATTTTAACATTAAAATTTTATTTTTCTTTGCATTTGAAACTATTAATATTTTATATAACAAGACTGTGTTTTTTTGGTGAGGCCAAACATCCCATGGCCCTCGGGAATCGAACCCAGGATCTCCACCTTTCCGGGGCATAGGCGTGCTGTCCATTGCACCATTCGACCTGCACCAATATAACTCTCTTCCCCTTATATGAAGTTAGTCGTGCAAGTCACTAACTAGTAACTAAAAAGTGAAAAACTTTAAAGAAAAATTATCCACTTGTGCGCCGCTTGTTAAACCAGTAGAAGGACAGACATCTGGGTCTGCTCTAACACACTACTGTAATCAACAAAGCCCTGAGGACAGGGGAGATATATATTTAGCTATTAATATTTTAGTCCATTGGCTGGGGGCTGAAAGGACATAATAAATTAATGAAATAACTGCTTTAATTAGATAAGGCCATCTTTAGTTCATTGTTTAACTGAAAGTACAGCTAGAAAAATAAAAATTTTTTATATATTTACCAACAATATATACCAACAATACATACAGGATGAAATCAAATGACAGCATTGGGTCAAATTGTTGAGTTGTCGGAAAGATATTTAAATTAAATTTGTTAACTAAGTGCTTGATTTGATCGAATATATTATTTTAATAAACAAACAAAAGTTCGGCATACTATCTAAGTCACGCCAATGACCCCTAGGTCAATGCCAGTGGCATAGCGAGCTTAACTCGCGCCCGGGGCACAATACCTTTTTAGCGCCCCCCCCCCATTCGAAAACCATATAATATTATATGTAAAATATACAAAATTATTATATTACACTGGCATCAGCGGCGTAACTGGCCTTTGAGGGCGGAGGGGGCGAAACTCAACTGGGGCGCCGTTTTTCGTTCGACCTTTTTTTTCGAATCTCGTTCGATCTTTTTTTTTGTAATTTTTCTCCGGATTTGTGTTATAAAATGATTTTATTTTTTATAAAAAATATCTTTCCGGTGTCAAAATAATTTTGTAAATCAAACTTGGGGCATCGTATATAAAGTATTGCAATAGATAGCATTGCATTGTATTTGATATGAATAAATACACACAAACTAACAACTCCACGATTTGATTCAATGCTATGTCAATTCCCAGACAGCCTGGAATCTTGCAGTAATATTGCAGGAATCTTACATTGCAATATTTAACCTTGCAGGGAATATTGCAGGAACAATGCAGCAACATTGTTGCAATATTCCTATGTCCGCCTCTTTGTAACTTGCAGGAATATTGTGGCAATACTGAATGGAATATTGTGGCAATATTACAGAAATATTGCAAGTATTGCAGCAATATTACGGAGATATTGTGAGATTTGCAGCAATATTACGGGAATATTCCGGCAATATTGCATGGATATTGTGAATATTGCAGCAATATTACGGGGATATTGCGGCAATATTGCTGCAATATTCTAGGCTGTCTGGGTTGAGTTTATACTGTAGGAACAGTATATATTGTTGATAAATATATAAAAAAAAAATTATTTTTCAAATTAATGTTTTCAGCTCAACAATTGGCCTTATCTAATTAAAGTCGGACTGAGCCCGACTCGGCTCGCCTTCACGAGCCAAATCCGCCCGTGTGTGGACTCTCACGAGCCGAGCCGAGCCGAGCCAAGATTGGAGAGATCAGTTTAGGCCTTATGTCCGGCTCGGCTCGGGAGCAGATCCGCACGTGTGTGGGCTTTCACGGATCGGGCTCTTGCCTCAGATAGGGATTTTTAATTTATTTTTTGCTCGGCTCGGCTCGTAAGAGTCCACACACATGCGGATTTGGCTCGTTTGTAGGCGAGCCGAGCCCGGCTCGTTCGCGTTTGAGCATTTTGCTCAATGACAAAACATTTTGTCCATTGATGTCAAATCATGCTCAATTGTGTTTTGCCGCTGACCCATAGATAAGCATTGAAAAAACAGTTTTAAGCACGATTAGTCAAAAACATTTTGTCCAAGAGCGTTTTTGCTCAATTGGGGTGCATTCAGCCTTAAACTATTATTTAAATACAACAGGCATTTTATTTCTTCATAACTGTATATTTAAATCACCCCCTGTCTCTCTCTCTTTCAAAATAAATCTAATTACCTTTTTGCCTTTTCCTAATACATTTTACTAACTTTCACATAGTTAAATATTGAAAATTAGAATAAAGGAATAATTAGATTAAAATCTCAAAAGAACAATTTATGTGATTGGTTGTTGAAGAAATTAAAAAAAAAATCTGGTGTGACTGGCGCACAGCACACAACTTTGGTAAACGAAAGTTGTGTTCTGTGCTTGTCACACCAGATTTTTCGTGTCGACATATATAAGATACATTCGAATTTCAAGATGTAAAATTTATAAGTATGGGAAAATATTTATATTTTGTTACCATGGCAACCATTTTTCCTATCTTTTCTATGGAGTTTCAGAAGATTTAATTGACAAGAGAATATACATTTTAAAGAGAATCTAAAAAAATAATTGATTTTTGAATTAAAAGAGAAAATCGAAAAAACTGAAAATGTGCATCAGTAAAGTACTAGTATTCTTTGGTCGATTTTGTTCAAAAGCTTTGTGTCACGTCCCATGGGGTGGCTAACTTAAATATAAAATTTCAACCTCCTAGCTCTTTCCGTTCTTGAGATATTTTGTTTACAGACAGACACACAGACATACCATTTCGCGAAAACCACTTTTTTGGATTCAGGGGACATCAAAACGTGTATATCCATCAAAATCTCGACCAATCCAATACTTTCTCGCTCTATATATTAACATATATATAGAGGTAAGAGAAAGTAAAAATAAACTTTTTTTATTGTGCTATCTGCTTAGACGCCTATTTTTTCTTAGTGTTACTAGTAGACCTATAATAATATTTTATGAATTAAAAGTTAAATATTGCCTAAATGAGAGAGGGAGCGGAGAAATATAAAAGCAAATGAAAAGAATCAAAATCAAAATGAAATTACTAATACGTTCATTCAATTTATAATCAAACCATCCATTTATTAATGATATTTTTTCCGGATACATCAACCTGAATTAATTCAAAATCGTTTTGTATTTAACGAATATACATTTAAATTTTAAAGGATCTAGGAAATTAATTTATTATCTTTCAGAATAAACTCAAAAAATGAAATTATTGGGCTAATTAAAATTGTTTTGAATTATGAATTCCCCTTTAATATGATTTACTTAGTAAAAACAAAAAAAAAAAATAAACTTTTTGAACCAGTTCTTTTATCAAAATAAATCCAGAATTTGTATTCATCATCAAAGTTTAATAATTCACAAATACTCTTAGAACATTTTCGAGTAATATATAGACTATGTTATTATTGATTACCATAAAATATTTTGAAAACGTGACATTCCTTTAGCTGGGCAACAGTGAGATAAATTCCCTACATCTAATTAATTAGCAAAATTTTCCGCTCTGCATACATAGCAGTAATAACCCATCTTGTCGATATTCTTTGTTAGGTAAGGAACTCAAAAGCTTTTCCATCCACCAAGCGCGAGTAATTTTTTAATTACCCACGCTAATGAGAAACTTAAAAAAATATTTTTCTTGATTTATCTTTTTTAAACTCATTGAAAAATTTACAATCACATTATTTTCTTTATTTATTCTAAAATTAATGAAAGATAAGATTTGGCCTTCCTAATTAAGATAAATAAATAAAATTTCATTTTTCATTCAACATTTCAAGGGAGGAGGGGGGGGGGGACGCGTCTCAAAAAGCCGTTAGAACACGATTCACTACCGAGTTACTCTAGGCGGCAAGAGATGGCGTTAGTTTTTCCCATAGGAATACAAGGGATTTATTCCATTTCATTTTAAAGATTCCAGCTAATTAAGAGTAAAAAATTAATTATTTTTTAACACAATGATTACTAATTTAATTATCTATAAGATATAGAGCGAATTTTTAAAAAATATCTTTGCTTTAATGCGATTAATCTAAAAAAAAAAATTTATTTTTTCGAAAATCAAAAAAAGGGCTTCTATAAGTTGTCGATATTTTAAATAGCTTTAATTAAAAAAAAATTTGAGGTCGATAGCTTCAAAGTTGTGACCGC
This sequence comes from Euborellia annulipes, assembly GCA_023213315.1. Taxonomy (NCBI): domain Eukaryota; kingdom Metazoa; phylum Arthropoda; class Insecta; order Dermaptera; family Anisolabididae; genus Euborellia; species Euborellia annulipes. Next base: position 9,540 of record JAKCPI010030786.1, read on the forward strand.
TGGAATCTCCCAAAATTAGCACCTCGAGACGACGCGCACCTTAACGCTATTTAGTTAGGCATCCCACACTTGACACTCCTACACTAAAGCCTAATGTCTACCTCACACAGACTTGGCATTAATGTGTCATTTGGGATGCCTACCTATCTCAATGAACTTAACAAGTTTTATGATAGTGCCAATATATCGCCTGCTGAGAATCATAGTGTCAAAAGTCCGAAAATTCAAATTTTGGGTTAAGTCTAGCTAACGTTGCTAAAAATTCATTTGAGTGCCAAAGTGGCGGAAATGTATTTACTATTTGATTCTGGCCCATTCATTTGTTACCCGGCTTTTTAAATGTATAAGTTTATAAAACTTTCAAACGCCTTTTCTCGAATTGTTGGATTTCGGACTTTCGCTACTAACAATTGTAAGATTATCTGCAGGCGATATATGAAATGCGGGGTCCTTATGTACACCTATCCCTCGCTTCTTCAGGGTTAATATGTATTTAAAGTTGTTCCAATATTTACTCACTCTCAAAAAGTGCATGATAAACGTACGAATCTTTAGCAACAAGAACATATTAGATTTATTTTTAAGCTATTTATATGTTTGCTCTCTTTGACTTTTTTCTTTTTTTTTTTGTCATTCTCAAAAAGTCCCTGTTACTTGGAGTTGAAATAGAGGCCCCATACCACGTCCCAAAGTTAAGTGGTTCGCTCCCTAACCTGAGAGATAAAATTTATTTAAATTATATTTGGCCATCAATTGATTTAAAAACATGAACTAAGTCAGTTATTGATTAAAATAAAAAAAGAATCTCTTGTTTTTAACTTGGAATAATTCCACCCACCATCTCTCGTCTCTTCTAATTTATTATTATCTTCCCAAATATACACCCACATCCTTAAAGAAGAGCGCCCACATATTATCGCCAATTGTACTATATAGCTACTTCTTATTTCTTATATTTTCTCTTAAATTTTTAAGATATACAGTGTATTATCTTAATATATAAAATCGATGTTGCTCAAGTATATTGACGCTCTCAGTAGAAAATTGTCTAACTCCACTTTTTTTCGAAAATCATTTTTTTGTATTTTCTGTTGAAAAATATTATATCAATCTCCTTTGGCATTGAATTGGGTAAGAGCGTAATTCAAATATTTCAGTTCGAAAAGTTTTTTTTCACTTTTTTCTCATTCGCCCACACATTCACACCCACATAAACACAGTCTTTCCGGCAACTTTGGCCATTTAAGACTTTAAACGATACTCGTATGTTTAATATATCTATTAGGGTCCAGGCATTCTTATTTAAGCCATTTGGTATCCAATCCAAATGGGTTAAATAAAATCATGTCTAGGGTCCGAACCCGCGACTTTTGGTAGACGAGGTTACCACGCTAACCCCTACACCAAGCCCCAAGGGCTTTCGAAAAGTTTTTTTTTTTTTTTTTTTTTTAAACATTCACACTTTTTTCTCATTCACCCTCACATTCACACACACATTCACACAGTCTTTTCGGCAACTGAGGCCATTTAAGACTTTTTACGATAATCAGTATGTTTAATATATCAATTGGGGGGTCCAGGCATTTTTATTTAAGTCATTTGGTATCCAAATGCCTTAAATAAAATTATCGGACTGCCTGGGATCCGAACCCGAGACGTTCGGTATAGAAGGTAGGCACGCTACCAACTCAGACCAAGCCCCTT